>CAUYQG010132463.1:0-24174 GCA_963574415.1 Tarsius wallacei
AAGCCCATAGGCTAGCAACAGACTAAAGGCTATGAACAAATTTCAGCATGGACAGCCATAGACAGCAGTCTTAAAAACTTGGTATTTATGGTCACGAGGGCACACACAAATCCAGAAGATGACATACCTGGTTTAGCCTGATATCTCAGTTTGTGTGCATACTTTAGTTGGCCTGGGACTCTGTGCAGTGGGATTGCTAGCTATTTGACTGGCTGTCATCATATCCTCTTCCTCACTTAGTAGATGGCATTCCAGTCTTCTTTCTGGTTTACCTGGCCAAAAACTCTAAAGTCATCTTTGATCCCTCTAGTTTTCATATCCCATTTCCACCCTGTGAGCAAACCCTGTCCATTTTATAGGTAAATACACATCTAGAACCTGGTTACTTCTTGCCAACTCTACTAATGTGGCCTAAGAACCATCATTTCTCATCTGATCACTGTAATAGCCTCTTAAGTGGTTCCCTCAGTTTCCACTCCAGACTCCCTAGTCTATAATCTGTATAGAAGTCATTGATCCTGCTAAAAATTAGATCATGTTTCTCTCCAGCCTTTGCCGCTGATCTCATCTCCTTCCATTCCCCCACACTCACTCTGCTCCAAACACTCTGGCCTTCTAACCATTCCTTGAATTCTCCAGCTATGTTCCATCTCTGGGCCTTTGCACTTGCTGTTCCCTTTCGCTGAGTCATTCTTCTCCCCAGACATACATATCATCTTGTTCAGACCTTTACAAAAGTCACCTTCTCTGCAAGGCCTTCCTTGGCCATGCTGTCAAAAACAACAACATCCCTCATCACACACCCCAGCACTCCATATTCCCTTTTATCTTCTCTCCTTAGGGTGAGCTGCCACCTAACACAGTGGTCTGTAAACTATGGTCAGCAGGCCAAACTGAGCCTACTGCCTGTTTCTGTAAATAAAGTTTTATTGGAACACAGCTGTCCTCATTCTGGTATGCACTGTCTACAGCTGCTCCCACACTACAATGGCAGAGTTGAGTAGTCTCAACAGAAACCAACTGGCCCTCAAAACCTAGAATATTTATTATCTGGCCCTCTAAAGAAATAGTTTCTCAGCTCTTGCTCTGATTTATTGTCTAACATATCATCTGGCTCCCCTCTATAGAATACAAGCCCCATGAGATTAGGAACTTTTACTTGCTTTGTTCACTACTGCATTCTCAGTACCAGGAGCAGTACTTGGTACATGGTAGGTGCTCAGTATGATTTGTTGACTGGATAGAAGAATAAATGAATAACAACATGGTCTGGTTGAGTTGGAAGATCTAGGACACACTATGAACTTTTCTTTAAACCATCTTTATAGTAAAACATGCAGAAAAATACCTAAAACATAAAAGTACAGCATAACAATTACAAAATAAGCACTCATGTAAGCACCACACAAGTAAACAAGTAGAATGGCTAATGCCTTTCAAGTCAAAATATTGTGTTTTTCTAAAAATCAAATTAAAATGCAAAGTATAATTATATTGGACATAAAGATTTTTATTCACCTAAAGAACAGTCCTGGTTCTCTCTGCATGCCCTGATTCTTAGATATGCCACTCAAATGTTTTCTTGCTTCTCCTCATATAGTAGCACACTTCAGGACAAAAGAGAACAGGAAAAATTCTAGAATCTCACAATAAAGCCACACTACCCTGTTAATTCTTGGACATTTTTAATCTGACCATCCCCTCTTATTTGAGGGTCCGAGAAGAAAATTCCATTCTAAAATGAACACTACGCTACTAAGCTCCCATGTATTTATGTGAGTTTCTCTCATTTTTCTTAAGCATTTCTGATCCCTCAGAGCAAAAAATTAAGACAGTCACCCTCAAATCCTCTTCTTTATATCTCTCTTCAGTTTATTAACGAGACACTGCTGCTGGTGCTCAGAGAATTCAAGGAAAAAAACAATCTATTTAGAAACAATTCTGACTTAACTGCTGTGTCACTTCCTGTATATGTCTCCCTTCCTCTGAATTAGGGGGGACATTTGCATTAAAACAGTATCTCTCTTACTTAGAATGCACCTGCTCAGGCTGATTAAACCCCAACTGGAGTCATAATCCTCCACTTTTGAGCTCACTACCATTCTAATAAAATGAGTTATCACTTCTGGTGAGAATGAAAAAAAGTCACGACCTGTAAAAACAGACTTGTCCCCATATGAGGTGGGAAGAAAGAAGGGTAGACAAAGAGGCAGGATTAAAAAAAAATATGTAAGAAACAAGAACTAGCAAATATTTTCTTTAAAATTCACAAAAGTGCTAAGTCACGATATAGAAATAATTACCATTCCATTAATGAGACTATTGCTCACTATTAAATTCTACTCTACTATCAGAAATGCTACATGTTATTTTGTTATATTTTTCTCTTTTTTTCGATTGGAAAATATAGTTTATTTAGAAAGTAAATGAGAGTGAGAGTGTGAGAGTGAGAGAGAGAAAGGAGATTCACCTCCCCAAGATAAGGGAGAGGGTCAAAGCTAGAAAACAGCTTTGGCAACAGGGTCAAAGCTAGGAAACGGTGGCAGCAACTCAAAGAGTCACATGGACACACCAGAGTTTAACAAAGCTATGGCCACTATTTTGTTTTTCTAAAAAGCCATACTTTGCTGGGTTTTTTTTAAAGACCATCAGGTTGACTGCTATAATGGCAAGTATTACAGATGACTGGTGTAGGCCAATTTCACACAATGATAACTTCTTTATTCATAATAATAAAAATTAAGTACTACATAATTTTGTTCAGAATTCAAAATTGCACTGAGCTTTTATAGTATATTAATTTATAGGCATAATTCCATATGGTCTTATTGTGGAATAAAAGTAGTGTTGTAGAGTTCCTCATATTTTTCCCATTCACAAATACATACTCACAATGCCACATAATCACTTTGTTATAAAAGAGCCGGAGAAAAACGGACAAGCATCCACACTCTACTAAATCCAGGTTTTAACATAAAGAGATATGATTTGTCCTACAGAATATTTTTATAATGGTGTACTATAATCATTGTGCAAAAAGTATTTTTAAATATTGCCCCTTTCCTCACTCCATAAAAAAAAAAATTAACCTAAATCTTTCACTCCATTTGAGACCTACATTTAAAATACCAAAATTCAGTTGTAATATATCAGGCTAACATCAAACTTTTTTTAAGGGTTCAAGGATATACAGTGTTGGTAAGAATTTATGTCTGCTATTTCAAGCAATACAAAAGGTGACCCTGCTAAAAAGTATTTATTATAAAAAAAAAAAAATTAAATCCACTAAATTATTTTATTTCCAGATACACAAGTAAACAATGCAACACTGTGGTAATAAAATAAAGAGGAATGCTGCATAGGTATCTGGAAAAACATATACAAGGTTAATAAAATTTAAAATATTCCCCAGAATAGATCTTTCGAGAATATGCATAGAAATCTCTTAGTCACAATGACCCAGTGGGGGGAAAAATTAGTTTATTTCATTCCCCTCAGCAAACCTATTTTGGCATATACATGAGCCTCCTGTATAGATTCACAAGCACACATCTGTACCTGTATATATGAGAAGAATGATGTATCTATTAGGAGGAAAGGGTATCAGCAGCTCAACAAAATTCCACAGGATCCTGCAGGCATCAATATTACAACATGAATTTTTATGAGTTTTCAGGGAGAAAAAATATTCCTAACAAAAGGTTGATAAGACCTGACAGCTCTGAGCCAGTGAAATACATACACCCTGGGGCTCTGGCTCACCAAGTCCCTATTTGGAGGGTGGCACAGACATAATTCAGCACCCAGCAAGCCCCCGCTGGGTTTAGGGCTCAAAGGTTCAGGAGCAGGAAACCCATCAAGTCCCCAATGCAAAACCATCTACTACAGTCACTCCTGGAAAAGTTGGTCATACTTCTATTTATGGATCAAAGCACTAACGAACGGTGACCAAAATGCATTAGATAAGTGTTATCCTCCTCTTCACCTGCTAATTTCTTGCCACTATTTTCACTACCCCTACTGCGCTCCACAAGCAATACAGCCCTGTCTTGGGGGTTACAAACCAGCAGTTAGCGTGTTGCCATGAAAAAAAATATTGTATTTATAAATGGTACTTTTGTTGGAAACATCCTTTGGCAGACTTAAAGACCACAGAAAAACACTGATACCCTAGAAAGGGAGAGACGTAGGCTTCCTTCTCTGTTTCTTCTCCTCATATACCCAAGTATTCATCAGTTCAACAAAATTAAGTCAGGGGGAAAAAGAGTCCTTTTCTTTTTATAAAATGTGCACTAGCAATTCTCAGACTACTAAAGGAAATGGACAGCACAATACTCCTAATGGGAATGACACCTTTTCATAGTTGCCTTGCTATTTGAGGACCCACTCAAAAACGATCAAGGAACACATCAAAAGTTGTATCTAGTTAACCTAAGGTCTCTTAAGCTAATATGTCTGTCTCTCCTCAATACAAAAGAGTGTTCAGTTTTGTAATGAGACATTAACGTTCATTCAACAACTTAGGTTGCAGTGGGAACATAAATCTGCAAGGAAGAATGCTTCCAAACAAAACATACAAAAACTTGGAGTCTTCTATATGTTACAAAAACATTCATGAACAATGCAAGTAGAACCAAGGATGCAAAATCCTTTATTATGCTGAGGGAGCAGGTCATTCTTTTGCCCCCAGGTCAAGGTTAAGGGTCAGAGAAAATCAGAATGCCACAAAGTCAGACACTTGAAAGGCAAACAGATGAGTTCAAATCCTATCCCTGCCACTAACTAGAAGATCTATGACCAATGACTTGAGTTCTCTGA
This sequence comes from Tarsius wallacei, assembly GCA_963574415.1. Taxonomy (NCBI): domain Eukaryota; kingdom Metazoa; phylum Chordata; class Mammalia; order Primates; family Tarsiidae; genus Tarsius; species Tarsius wallacei. Next base: position 4,819 of record CAUYQG010132463.1, read on the forward strand.
AACTCCTGTTCCCTCACCTATAAAGTAGGTCTGTCACTCTCCACCTCACAGACTCATGTGAGGAGATGAAAGGGATGATATATGCAAACATTTAGCACAGCTCCTGTTCATAAAAGGCCCTGGGCAGTAAATAGCACTGGGCAATAAAGATTATCTTTCTCCACAAGCCAATGGGAGAAAGGCCAATGCTTCTACAACCTTGGCCCTTACACAACCACCTGGCATGCCTTTAACTCACACTGACATGCAGAATCAGGAACCCCAGTGTACACACTGCCAAAACTCCACAGACGATTCAAATGTAGTCAAAGCAATGACCAAAAATACTGCCACAGCACCCAGTTCCCAGCCAAGCCAGCTGCCAGAAACACAGGCTAAATATTTTTGCTTATTGTGTCCCTGGCTTCCCTGCGCACTATCTCTCTCCCTTTATTGGTTTGCTTTGGTGTTTTGTTTTGCTCATGGTCACTGGCCTTTCCACATTTGTGCTTACATAGTAAGGTCCCTCAAGGTAGTACCATGCAAAGGGTGAGCACTGGGACCAGAGGAACAGAGAGAACCAAGGGTATGTGCACTGGTTATCTTTGGGTGTTACAGGCTACCCTAAAAACATACAGGCTGAAAACCACCACTGCTTTATTTTGCCTCTCACAATTTTGTGAGCCAGGAATTCAGCCAGGGCTCAGCAATTACACTCTCTATAATTTTTTTACCTTTTTAAAGTAGCTGTCAATAAATTGGCAAGGCATTCATAAACAATTTTTAAAAGGAAAAAAGCAGCCTCTGTCTGCTTTCACTGACCCATGGCAGGAAAGAGCCCTGGTTTTGAAATCATGCAAACTATGAGCAAGTTATTTAATCTCTGTGAGATTCCCATTCCTTACCTGGGCATCGGCAATGTCCCTCCTCGCAAGAATGAGAGTAGAATTAAATGGTAGAATGCACAATGTACATAACGCACCTGTTTGGCGCCTAGCACACAGTAGGCCTTCAGTAAAGTCAATCCTAAGGTGCATCATCATTTTCAAAAGCTCAACGGCCACAGAGAATCACTTCTAATGAATAGCATCGGAAAGCCCAAATATTTTAATGAGATACTGCTCCCAGTTGTATTTGCCCTCAATTCTAATGTTTTCCTTCACCTTTTGGGGAGAAATTCAGTCAAATCATGAATGGCAGATTTTAATGTTCTCCTTTCAGTCCAGGTGTGAATGTGCAAGGTGTCTATTTTCAAGGTTCAGCCACTTTAGTTAAAACCATTTTTTCCTGGCTTTCTATGTTTTTATAGCATGTTATTACACAGATAATTGAGCACTGCAACTCAGCAACCGATCGTAGAGATGAACTGCCAGGGAAATTAATTAGTAAAAGGAAAGAAAGGGGCAGTACTTACCCACTATTTACACAAGGAAGTCTTACTCTTCTTGCCCAGGACTTACTTTTGCAAATGTTTTTAAACATTCGGAAGATGAAGTGTGCAGCACCCACATCCACTCCAAAGCTGCCCCTTCACACAGAAGTCCCTGCTGGCCACTCATCCAGGAGCTTCAGAAAGCAAATCCCTGGCTTCCTGGAGTTTTCTGGAACTTGACAATTCAGAAAAGAAGCCCTTCACTTTCAAGGAGGCCCGTGCTGGGCGTGCCCCTCTCCTCGATCAGCACTCTCAGGAGGCCTCTGGGAAGCATCATGGGAAGAGAACCAGGAGCCCTGAGACATCTGCCCCAGATGTCCAGCCAGCCTGAACTGGTCTTATTCCAGGCAGTTCTGTCCAATGGGTGACAACAAGTCAGCCAGAGCGCCAGACTTCTAGAAACTGATTCTCACATACCACTTGAACACACAATATTTAAGTTCTAAAAATCCCTTTAATCATGGCTTCTTTGAATCCAGCTCTGAATTGCTCATCTTGATGGGGGAGGGGGAAGGGGGCATGGCATGGACAGAATGTGGCAAATTCATGCACTACGCCTGCCCATGATACACGAGGTAAAGTGAATGGCCTCTACCCTGAGTTCTGTGTCAGCCTTTCAGTGGCTGGCCTTCATTTCAGAGCTTCACTTAAGCTGTGGAGTAAAGTTTCCTCTGTGCATTTATTTATTCAACAAAGATTCATTGCCTACTGGGAGGTAACTGCTGTGGCTGTGAAGATGGATAAGACAAGCGAGGGCTCTGCTCTTGTGTAGCTCGTAGTCTGGAGAAGGGAGAAGGCACCACAGCACCACGAGGTAAGTGTACCAACACAGACCTTCGGGTAATGCCCAATGCAGCAGCCACTGCCTTGCTGAGGCAGGCAAAGGGGAGTCATAGAAGGAAACATGTGACCACTGAGATGAAACAAGCTGAGCTCTCTTGTGCATTCTTCCAATTTGTCTGGATCTCAATACTTCCAGTTTTCAGTAAAATTATACAGAAGAGCAGGACCACGATTTTAAGTTTATGGGGCTACAGTATTTCATTTAGACATTTTCAGGAACTCAAGTTTTGATCCTAGGTACAGCAGGTATAAAACTTCAACTCACAAAGTCAGGGGTACAAAAATGTCACTCTTTTCTTGAGAATAAACTAATTCTGATTCCAAGGCCCATGGTAGGAAGCAATCTCGCAAAGCTCTTCCTAGGATACCACACGAAGGGACAGGCTTCCAACCTGCGGGCTTACTGCTGAAATCCTCATGGTCAACCACAGAGCCCGACATCCAGCACGTCCATGTTTCCATACCCCACATGTGACACCAGAGCCTTTGCCAGGCAGGAAACCGAAGTGTCTAAAATCCAGCCTCCCCAGGCCCACCAAGTGACCAGTGTCCTCCTCCGCTGCCTCATGCTGCCACCAAGAGGTTCACCACGTCCCAATCCCTGTACCCCAGGACCCACCAACCTTGACCCCAGTACAGAGAAATCTGCTTTCTCTCTCTCCCTGCTTTCAAAAAAACAACAAAAATGCAACAATAAAAATCCATCACCTTCTACCCCAGGATATACAGCATTCTCTCTCCCTGTCGGTTTAGGCTTTTTATAGAGATGGAGAAGAGCCTCGACTTCAAACTGCTTCAGTTTCTTGCCAGGCAAATATCCATAAGGCAAGAAATTACAAGGGTCTTGGTTCCTGTTTGAAACACCAGGAAAGAGAAAAAGTAAGACAGATTCAATGGCTCGAAAAATATTCTGCCACGTGAACCCCTATTCCAAACAAATCATCACAAAGGATGCCTTGTCTTTCACTGCAGATAAAAACAACTCCAATGGGAGAACTCCGCCACCTCCCAAAACGAGGGGCTGCAGATCTCTCCCTGCAGGTATCCCGTGAGGTCCCTGCTCATCCCATGCCTCCGTCCTAGCAATCTCTTCACGTTGGGAGGTGTAGGAGGTACCATGTCTTTTTGTCTCTTTCTGGCACAAAATAAATCTGCCAGCTCAAACAACAGGAGGGAACCTGCTCTCCAAAGAACAGGAAAATTGGGAGTCCTTTGAATGGTCTTCTGCAACACATAAAACTTCCAATACAAACTTCTTTTAAAAACTTAGTCTGAGATTGGGATTCCATTGTCCTCACCGAGAGTCAAAAAAGTCTAGAGACCCCAGATAGCATCTTAATATGGGCCAACAAAGTCCTGATGTCACATGCCAGAAGACTAAAGTCTTACAGGAATAGCTTCTATTCTATCATTTCACACATTTACTAGTTGTTCAGCTCTATGTGGAGAGGATGAATATTTCGTTTTCAGAGTTAAGATTAATAGCATGGTTGTAACTACAGATTTCAAAAATCCAGAATACACACTGTGGTTATAATAAAAATAACTGAGAAAGAGAATCTTTGAAGTAGTGGAACTGGTCAGACGCACAGGCACAGACTGCTTTCGTAGTTAATTTTCCTGAGGCAAAGGTGAAGGATGAGATGTGCTGGGCCAGGGAAGAGCGAGGAGGGCGAAAAATAAATCCATTTGGGAGTTTGATGTTCATTATGAAAGCAGAGTGGCCCTAATTGTTCCACCTGGGCTTAGACATTTATAAGTTGCACATGCTTCTTTAAGTTTTCCTCACTCATATTATGAACTCATTTTCACCAGTCTCCCTTGTTGCCTAGTTTTATAAGTTTGGGTGACTTTGGGAAGCAGCCACCCTATCACAGATGGCCCCCACACCAGCAGACCACAACTGGCATTCACTAACTCATTGAGGAAAACATTTTTCCCCATACTTGTAGAATACTGACAGAGACAGATAAGATCGAGCTTTGAGAGAGTAGAGTTTTTTTTTTTGAGTTGGAGTCTCACTCTGTCACCCAGGCTTGAGTGCAGTGACACGCTCACGACCACCCCAGCGTCAACCTGCTGGGCTCTGGCAATCCTTCTGCTTCAGCCTTCCAAGTAGCTGGAACTACAGGCATGTGCTACCACACCCGGCTAATTTTTGATTTATTGTAGAGACGAGGTTTCGCCAAGTTGCCCGGGCGGGTCTCGAACCCGTGGGCTCAGGAAATCCACTCACCTCGGCCTCCCAAAGGGCTGGAATTACACACTGAGCCACCGAGAACAGCCAAGAGTAGGTTTTATTCTCAGGAGTCTCACTTCCCGCCCACCTGCAAACTGGGAACTTGCCAGCCTGATGGGTTTGAGGCCAGAGAAGCAATCTTATAAACTCACTGGCTCTGTTTTGTAAGACCAGTAAGTCTGTGGCTGCTGAGAATGTCAAGCAAGTTCACGTGGCTCAGAGGTCTCAGAAAGCTTCCAGGGTCTAGGGCAGCCACGGCACTGGGACATCAAGACCTCACGCCACTGTGATGGAGGTCATGACTCCTGCCAAAGACCCAGACGGTAAGAGTTTCTCCTTGAAGTTTTTCCAAGTGCACTTGAGGAAAAGGGGGGGGGGGGGGAAGGGAGGAGCCTGGAGCCTGAGGAGGTGCTTGAAATTCCAAATGGGCCAAAAATATCATTGGTCTAAATCTGGCAAGTTTCAAATAATGAATAACCAAAAGATATCCTAGAGCAAGGGAAGAAAATGCTATGCCAAAGAGATATTACCAAAAATGGGTTACCCCGTAAATTCTTATCAAACATACTTTCTCCCTAAACTCTGGCCCCCACAACAAACAAAACTAAAAAGTTGCTAAAGCAGTTACTTAAAAAATATTCATTGTGGACGCTGCTTAATTACCTAAGGAATATATAAAATCTCTTTAAAAAATACTCTTGATTAGCAAGTTATCAAGCCTTAAATAAGCTGGTATTGGAGAAGACATTACAATTCTAGTAGTATATTTCATTCCAGTAATTTCAAATTACATAGGCACAAAGAGTTACCCACAAACATATGGAAAAACCATCCTGTCAATTACGATTCCTCCTACATGTTACTTTTAAAGAGAAAAGCAGAAGACGTTCCTACGACTATAACTATTTCTAGCAAACATATCTGATAGACCAAATAATTTCAATCTGGTACAACCTCCTCCTTTCCTCCTCTCCAATGCTTAAAATCTTCAAGGCACCATGGAAATCGCTTCTAGATACATCTTGTCAGGTTGACTGTAGTTGGTTCCTTCTCCATATGTGCCTTCAGCCCGAATCACATTTTTCACTGGATGGTGCACTGTGCACATTCGGGTCAAGGCTCTGTGTGAGCTCTGTCTCTTAACCCAACTATAGGATGCTTTAGGCGCTGACCAGATCTTTTATTGATTTTGCTACCTTCCTGCCCTCCCCATCCACCGACTCCCACAGTGCTTTGCAAGTAGCAAAGTTCAATAAATACCTGTTGACTTGACAAAAATAACTGGCAGTTCCACACCAGGTCCACCCCCACAACAAGCAGGGTTGGCAGCAGCCGGGGTACCCAGGGAAGTCCCACAGCTCACCTCCAATAAAGAGGGTCTTCACCGGCACCTGTTAGGCGAAACAGTGCAAAGATAATACCCGTACTCTCCAAGACCCACTAGTCACCCACTGAGTAGTCTAACAGCATTTCCTTCTTTCTGCCCTTTACAAGTGCGAGCCAGCAGGCAAGGGAAGAAAAAAGAGCTCTCCAAAAGAAACCTAGGCCACAAAAGTTGACTTAGCTCAGCCCACTCATCACCCCAGTGCTTTAATACTACTAGTGATATAGCTCCAGCCTGCAAGTTTGGGTAAAACAAGGCACATACACTCAAAATCAAGCCCTCATTTCCTAGGACATCCGAAGTGGGCAGCTGTTAAAAATACCCCTCAAAATCCAAATCTTTCTGATTGCCCAAGACCTAAGAGTAATGCTTTAAAAGTCACTAATCCATACTTCACATTTAGAAACAAAAGTTTGAACACCTATGAAACTTAAGTTTTTAAAAAAATCTTAATGGCATTTTTGTTATATAATCCACCACTTTTCATTCAAGCCCACAAAGAAAGCAGCGGCAGTAATTAAATTTACATCCTTAGATGTCCTTAAGTGTCAAAACACATTTCTAAAAACTGCAGATGAGAGCATCTTAACAATTCCAGATAGTGCCCATCTGATTACAGGTTTTTCAGGAGTACAAAGTGAGCACCTTCCAATGTATCTTAGCAGTCTTTACACCTCTCATTATGAAATCACTTGGTAAACCTGTATTTATCCTTTTAAAAAAATCTATGTTTCACTTTTAGTTGCCACAGAAGATCTCTAAAGGGACTTGAAGAGATGCTCTGATGGAATTACCCTCATTGCTAGAACCTGACTATAAACCATTATGATGAGGCCTCTGCTCTCTCTTAAAAGAACAAATTGCATGAATTCCACTACCCAGCTTTAACCCTCTCATGAGAGAAGGACAGAGATGGGAAGAAGGAAGAGAGAAAACAAGAAGCTTGCAAAATAATGAATAAAAATCCCCTAGCTGGAGTGATGCAGACTTCCTTCCTCAAACTCTGTGACTTTGGGCTCCAAAAACAAAAAAGGCCCCTAAAAACACATTTGAGTGTAAGGTCTCCAGTGGAACAAGGCCATATGGCTATTATTATTATTATTATTATTTTGAGTTAGAATCTCACTTCATCGCCCAGCCTGGAGTGCAATGGCACATTCACAGCCACCCCAGAGTCAAACTGCTGGGCTCCAGTGATCCTTCCGCCTCAGCCTTCCAAATAGCTGGAACTACAGGCATGCATTACCATGCCCAGATAATTTTTTATTTATCGTAGAGACAAGGTCTCACCAAGTTGCCTGGATTGGTTTCGAACCTGTGGGCTCAGGCACACATGGCAATTATTAAAGTCTCATCTACAGGAGGAACCCAGTATCTGTGTTAAACTAAAAGAAAAATCTCTGGGAGAATTTAAAGTCTCAAAGTCTACTGGGGATGGAGAGACAACACACAAATTAGAGCAACATCTTGTTGTATAAAGTATTATGGCTGGATGTGGCAGCTCACGCCTATAATCATAGCACTTTGGGAGGCAGAGGCGAGAGGACTGAGTCCAAGGGTTCGAGACCAGCCTGGGCAACTTGGTGAGACCTCATCTCTACAAAAAAATCAAAAAACTAGTCAGGCATAGCGGTGTACACCTGTAGTTCCAGCTACTTGGAAGGCTGAAGCAAGAGGATCGCCTGAGCATAGTAGGTCAAGGCTGTGGTAGCTATAAGTATGCCACTGCACTCCAGCCTAGGTGACAGAGAGAGATTCCTACTCGAAAAAGAAAAAAAAAAATTACACCAAAGAAAATCTGTTTTGGACAAAGGATGCTTAGTTTTAATTCTTTCTAGTAATAGCACTCAGCTTATTTATAAAGCTATTCTTACGGATTTCCGAAGCAGTCATCCTCTACATTAAATTCTGAGCCTTCACTGGCCTCCCCCATTAGAAGTGAACTGAAAAGCAACAGGAGACATTTTGCTTTGGGTTAAACTTATTTGCCCCCCTACTTGAAGGAGCCTTGGGCATACACAAAGGTGTTCTAAAGACAAAGAGTTATGACCATGTTTCCAGGAGGCTCGCTCCCAGAGCCACCGTGGAGGCTGGGAGTGGAGGCTAAGTGGGGGTTGGGGGGGAGTCCCTCCCCCAGCTCGCCTGTTCTCTAACTTAGAACACCTGTCAGGGTGGGACCCTGCTCCTCCAGGTGTGCAGATGCTGAAAATTACCTGTGCCACAGTCATCCACCCCCAGAAGCTGCTGTATTGCCCCCATACTATAGAGAAGACAGACTTGCCCTTTGACCTCTCAGATCCAAAATTCTACCTTCTTAACTACTTCTAGAACTATTATCCCATTTCTAGGACTTTATCATCCCATCCTGGGAGCTAATTAGGCTTTTGTAAGGCTGGTCTAGAAACCGAATCACCATGTAAAGTCTATGGGACCATGCACTTCCAAGTTCTAAACAACTGACTTTCAAACAAATTTAGGACAACAGTCCACTAATAGCTTCAGCGAGAGGTGCCAGCCTCTGGTTAAAAAAAGAAAGAAAGAAAAGAAATCAGCACAAAAGCAACTTTTGATAGAGTCTGACAATCTTGAAAACAGACTTGTAGTCCACTTCAATGGCTGGGCAGCTAATGTCCAGAATACACAGGAGGGCCCTGGCTGCCTGGTGGAGCAGAGATCACACAAATCTATCAAATAAAAGAATTTTTTTAAAATCAGAAGTCGTTGGTCTGGGACACAGGAATAACAGACTTGTGAGACGTAGCCCAAGGAACATAATCCCAGGCAGCAAGCAAATTCCAAGCTTGAGTCTTTTCTGTTTCGAGCCTGCAGATTCTACCACTGATCCAAGGATTTGCAGAGAAAATCTAGAGGAGAAAAATTCAATTTTGCAGTCAGAGTCTCCAGGAGCTAGCACCAAAAAACATCTTTTGTCATTCCACCCAGAACAGTAACTTCTGGTGTTAAGATTTATTACTTTATTTCAAAGATGATTCAACAGATAGGCACACCACAGCAATTTCTAAAGGACAATCCTAGCTCGGACAATAAGATCCCAATACATAGGCAATACAATTACCCTGTATTGAAAAGGGAGCTCACCCTTTCCACCCACTCTCCTCTGCTGGCCAAGCCAGACTTCTATTACAAGACTTATTTCAAGACTGAAGCTTCATGCTCAAATTGACTATTCAAAGAATCTAAGTGTTTCAAAACCATGCAGAAGTCTGAGGACTTGAATGGGTGAGATGACACAACAGGATGCTCCAGCATCAAGACAAACACAGACCCGACCTTGTTCTCTGGAGTCAACCTCCTCTGCAGGAATCGGGAGGCTGAGAGACAGAAGTGTCAACACTTATTAGGGATACCGACAGAAACATACCAAATAATTGTAAAAGATGAATAAAAGCAGACCGTATATTTCCAGTATGTATAAGTCAGCATAATATGGAAGGCAGAAACTATGAGTAAGGGTCCTTGTGAGAATTCCTGTCAAGAATATGTGCATAGAATCTTGATGCTCCCTCCACCAAAAAAAAAAAAAAGACATGTATGTGAGATCATGGATACATTAATTCACTTGATTTAATCATGTCAAAATGTATACATATACCAAAGTATCATGTTGCACACTGCAAATATACATACCTTTTATTTGTCAATTATACTTTAATAAAGTTGGGGGAAGAAAGAATGGGTGCCTATTCACAAATCAGAGACAACACAGTCGATTAGCAAGTCTGTCAAAAGAAAGATGTCAATGAACAGTTCCTAACAAATTAGACACTGATTAAAATTTTAAGGTAATATTTTTATAGTAAGAGCAAACAAAAAACTAGAGCTAAAAAGGACCCCTTATTTCACCACAGATGAAGATTGGGGAGGCTAATAACTTGCCTCGCAAGAGGCCAAGGCAAGAATTCAGATTTCCCAATTTCCACACTTTTTTCTACTACTGATAAAATTGCCAGAAATCCTGCAACCCATTTCCACCTACAGCAGCATTATCCTGATAAGTCTTGAGTACAGCCACACATCACTGTTCACATTTTAGAGCTGGCTGTCAATACTTCATCAGACATTAAAATAATTCCTTTAAACATGTGGCCAAAAATGCCTTGATGCTACAAGTGTGATTTTAATGAATAGCCAAAAATTATCCTAGCGGAATACAGTTTCCTGAAGCCGATGGGAAAATAAGAATTTGTTTATAGACAAACTCTTTCATTTGTAGAAACCCACTCATCCCATTAACTGATGAACTAAAACCCAAGATTATAGGTTTAAACCTTATCCCTAGCCTTAACAAGTGTTCTACAGACAGACATTTAATCTAAACCCTTAAGCTAAGTGCACAGGGACCCATCCCCTAAGCGGTTTCATTCCTTCACCAGTAGATCATTCATTCATTCAGCAATCAATCATTGTATGCCACATCATACAAGGCCCTATGCTAGACTCTGGGATGCAGAGACCACCAAAAGGCTTGATGGTCTCCTCAAACCTTCTCCTCTCCCGGTATCTTCCCACTATTCTCCTCCTCACTTGTATGAGATTGAACAGGATGTAGTGTGGACCAATTTAATCAACAGTTGAATTTCAAAAAGGGGGCAGGCATGGTGGTTAACACCCATAATCCCAGCACTTTGGGTGGCCAAGGCAGAGGATTTCTTGAGCCCAGGAGTTTCAGACCAGCCTAGACAACATAGCGAGACTTCATCTCTATAAAAAAATCAAAAATTAGCCAAGTGTGGGGGCACGCGCCTGTAGTCCCAGCTACTCAGGAAGCTGGGGGTGGGGGGGAATCACCTGAGCTCAGGAGGTTGAGGCTGTGGTAAGCCATGATTGCACCACCACACTCTAGCCTGGGACACAATGAGACCCTGGCTCAAAAAAATAAAAAATAAAAAATTTTTTTCAAAAAGACTTGTGTAAGAATTAAATGAGTAAATGCATGTAAAGCATTCAAAATTGTGTCTTGAAATACATTGTGCCTCAAATCCAATCTTGTATAACGTATTATTACCCTCTATATGCCATGCAATGTCCCTGCTACAGGATTTGAGGTTATATGACATTGTTCCCACCCTGAAGGGCTCACAATCTAATGGGGGAGAGAAATTTATAATCTACTGGTTACACTATGGAGATAAGTGTGTACAAAACAGGAATGAAAAAACAGTCGAAATAATATGAGAAAGGGCTATGCAAACTGTAAACTCTACAAATATTAACAATATATACCAGACCTGGCATTACTCAGAACAAAGACAATGCAGTACAACCCTCAGAAAACAAAATTTATTTTGCTATTTTCAACTTTTAAAGTTAGAAGAAAAAAAAAATCAGGAGAATTACTTTTGTTAACAGCACACACAATTTTATACTCATTTTCTACTTCCTCTTATACACTTTTACATCTTCAATAGTTTTAAAAGATGATTGATGCCCAGAGTGAAAGCCCTAAAGCACTACAAGATGTCCAATCATTAAAAAAAAAAAAAATAGCTTGTTCAGCATGAATAATAAGGCAGGAAAACATGCCATTACAATACAGGAAAAAAGGGTAAGCAACAAGGTGAGAACAAAAAGAACTTTCAAATTAATCTTTTATGAACCATAAAATTCAGTAACCAATAAAGGTTTTGCCCCCAAACATTCTGTTTAACAAAAGGTTTTTCTACAATCTTTTAGCTAATGCGGTTTGTTATGTTCTTTTTATAATTCCAATGATCAAGCTATAGACAAAGAAAGGGGGGAAAGAAACAAGAATTAAAATAAGGAATGACAGATAACCTAATACACAGAAAGTGATGATTCAAAAATAATTTTAAAAGAAGATAAAACAATATGATTTTAGCAGGTTACATACCGGCATAACTTTTTCCTACCAATCTTACTCCAAATTGTAAAACTGTTGCCCTCAAGCTGCTCACACATGTGAGCTAAGTTCTCTACAGGTAGAAATGTTATAATGTCAGAAAAGGAAATCTTAAAAACAAAAATGATATTGATATTTCTATGAAGAAAATCAAGAGAAGTTGTGATTTCCGTTTTATCTCTTGTCCTCCAAATGGAGAATCTGCATCATGTCTAGAACCCATTACCGTGGGTAAAAGCTGGTCCTAAAAGGTCTCACAGGCCTTTTGGTGACGATCCCTGTCCCCAGCCAGCAATGGGCTCCTTAGGGTAACTTGGTCAATGCATGTAGAATAAATAACCAAGAAACTCCAAGAAAACAAAATGGTACATTAAGCTTATCAAGACAATATTTTGAAGAGTAGGTAAATAAAGTACCAAAATATGGGGCAAAGAGAAGACAGTCCTTTCCTACTTGACAAGTAATTTTCCTCTCATCCGCTCTCTCATGCTCACACACACTCAGCTTTCAAACTAAGGTTACACTGGGGTAAAAGGGAGCTTTCACTTACTAGTCTAAGAGCCCCAAGAATGGGAAGGGTGGCATTTTCTTGGGTTTTCCCAATATGTACTCTCTTCATTTGGGATGTCCGAAATCCTCATCCTAAAGTTAAAGCTTTCAGTAGTTCTTTCTCTGGGGCAAGCCTCCCTCCTCCTCTTGGCTACATCTGCATAGCCTCAGAGTCACTCTTTTAAAACACGAAGCTCAGGTGAGGGCCCAGGTTATTTCAATTAAGCCACTACAGCTAAAAATGCATGAGTGAAAAGCAAATTTATGAGTTTGTGTTGTAAGAGCTAGATACAATTCTATGGAACAAATGTATTCATAAAGACCCTACTGTGAAATTAATCATCAAACCTTTACACATAAAATGGATTTTACCATAACGTCATTCCATTTTAACACCTTAATGTAGTTTAGCTGGCTATGACTGCCCTAGGAAGTAATTTTAAATGTGTGGCTTTTGTGACTAGAAGTCTCAATGGCTGTATAGCCACATAAGAGTTTAACCTCCAATTGTAACCCAATTTAACTTTGTTTCCCTACCAACGATGATACCCTGGGCAGAGGCACTCCAAAAGGTGAATCTACCTCTGTAAATAGAAATGCCTAACAAGTTAAAACCAGAAGTTCAAGATATGATTTTTTTTTCCTAGATAAACACAGAAAGGCATAAAATCATCAGCCAGGAAGGAACTACACTCCTTACTTCCAACTTATTAAAAAAGTAACTATTCGAGTTTTAAGGCAGAGAGGCCAAAAAACCCACATCCGAGATGAGTTTGTTAATATACACTCATCTACCCAAACTAAATTGAGTGCACTTGTGATCTCACGTGCCACTGAAAATGCAACTAAATCACAAAGAACATTAAAATTAAATTTTCATTTTCCACATGGTAGCCTATGAAATTAGTTAAGCAGTTCAATTTGTTCAGTAGTTCCATCCTCCCTCCCACCTGCCCTCATTCTCCCCACCCCCCCAAATATCATTACAAAGCACTTGGGCTGAAAGGATCGGTGGAAGTAAGTCCCATAATGAAAATTATATCGACTGTGTCTGAGAAGGGAATTGATGGACTAGCAAGAGTACAGGCCTAAGACACAAATTTATAAGCTGTCTCAGATACGTGCTAGTTATGACTTCAAATCGTTAAATAAGCAGTGACTGCCTTTCATCAAGAGAAGCTGGAGAAGCCACCAGGAACCTCACACAAGCTCTGTACACGTAACTGTGACTTTAGAGTGTGTGTCTGTACCCATGACCATAGTCCTGATCCAACACTTGACATTTAGGGCGTGGTTCTCTCTTCTAACCCTGGAAGCACAGGTGACTACTGTCCAATCCTTCTCAGGAATTCTGAGCCACACGAGTGAAGGAGAAAACCAACGGCACAGAAGCTGTCGGAGACACTGACCTCTGCTTAATCTTGTATTTGATGTTATGCTTTAATCTAAAATAAGAAACCACACAAAATACTGGACCCATAAAAGAGAACAAGAATCTTTGAACTAAATGATGCAAAGTTGTGAAAATGCCAACCTGAACAAGTGCACGGGGCAAAGCACTAGTTATTTGGAAAAGTGAATTGCAGTTGCTGCACTGGCATTTGAGTGACAACAAAGGGACGCCTAGATTGTTTGCATTTTTGTCTTAAAATCCAAAATGTTTACACCATCCTAAAGGGACAAAACAGAATTTCTATTGGGTAATTTGCATACAGGGAGTCTTGCATTTTTTAAAGTTCTATCACATTTCTAACATCTCTCCTCTGAGAAGTTGGGATGGCCCCTGGACCACCCGCCTCTCCCCTCCCCACCCCATGCTCATATGAGCCAAAGTTGCCTTCCAGATAACCACCGCTTTACTTCTTACTCCCTTCTTCGCCCCCAAATCATCACCTAGGAAGCTTAAGTGAAGTATACCGTCATCTCACCAGCCTCAGGACACTGTTGACACTGCTCTCTGACTAAATCCCTGGGCGCAGCTACTAATTTACATGGTCATAGAGTCTTTTAGGATGTTGTTCAATCACTGATTACTAAGAACAGTTTCCATGAGCAAAAGAGAGAAAGTGTCTTAATAGAGGGGTTAATGAATCATACACCATAAAGCTTTGCTGTTAGCACCTCATAAGAAATTCTCTGCCCACGAAATTAAGAGGGATAACTATGTTACATACCTACCACCTCAGAATGAAAGGGCTTGCCAGGACTACCAACAAAACATACTGGCAGCATAATCCATCAGTGAAGGGATGCCTGGTTCCCTGCTTACAGACCTGGTACCAACACTCTGCATACACCAGCTTTCCCATACTCAGTAATTGTAGCAAATATCGTATGTGGAGTGCTTACTATGTGACAAGCATCACACTGGGTAATCTGCATGAAGCATCTCACTAATTCTCACAGTGATCCTCAGTAATAAACATTACAGGCCCATATTACAGACGAGGACAGTCTCAGTATTAATAACCTAGCCAAAGTCATCCACTCTCTAAGTGGCTGAACTAGGGTGAGAAGCCTATACCCTTCGTCACTACGGACCCCGACCCCACAGCAAGGAAGCACTGGCCGCTGGCTCTGAAGGGATGACGGAAAAGAACACAAGCCCTTTCTGAGAAATACTATAGAATATAACAACGTGATCAGAAACAACACAGGATGTCGTTCATCTTAAAAGTACAATCATCTCTTCTAAGATGCATGCCTCCTCCCCTACCCAGTTTTTCTCTGAGGCCAGGCCACTGGGTCATGGACCCAACGCATGAGACATGTTTTACAAGGATTATTTCTCCAGTTTATCATCTTTGCACCCCACTTCCATGTCCTTCTTTAAAGGGCCGAACCGGGGGGAAGAAACTGGATTCATGCATTGTATTCACTAATTCCTTTGTCACAGGCTCTAAAAATTGGCAAAACATAAATATTTGACATTTCCTGGAATATCTCGGACCAGAGGTGGAAAGGGTAAAAGGCTTGGTTCTTTGATGTTGACCCTTCCCTCTCTAGGAAAATCCAAGCAAACAAGCCAGACTCTGGCGATCTGTGTTAGCAGCCAGATACCACATTTTCTGTCAAAAGAGAGGCATAATCTCAGACCATTTCCCCTCGTGCTCACCTCAAGTAAATGTGTGCCTAACATTATCTGTGGAAATGAGCATTTGCAAGCCTCTCTTCTCACTATCCGTTTATATCAGTAAAGTTTTTTCTTCAAGAAAATACCAGGTTTACAACATCACAGTGAAAAGTAGCACTAATATTCACACTAAGATGCTCTTCAATAATCTAATTTCTTTTATTATATTTTATATATATTTACCTAGAGTACCTAAAGTACCAGGAATGACCCCATCTCATGGACACACCATTTACTAAAAGGCCATCTTCTCAGTCTGTCAATTCCAACCCTGGAACAATTAGATTATACCAGAAATATATACCAGCACTGTAATAATATACCACAAGCTTGAATTTTGCTACTTTTTGAAGTCCTGAACAGGTGGGCTTCATGCTGCCTGGCCTTCTCAAAATACAAATCCAATCATGGCACCTCCTTGCTCCAAATCCTTCAGTGGCTCCCAGCACCCTTAGAATAAAGTCCAAATGGCCCTGTTCAACCCAGCTGCTGCCACTCTCTCAAATAACCTAATTCCATGCTCTCCTCTCCTCCACGCCAAACACCCCAGATTCCTCTGAGAGCCACAGGCTCACCAGGCTCTCTCCAGCTCAGGGCCGGAACCGTACCCATCCTCTCTCTTCCCCCATCTACCTCCCGCTCATCCTTCGGGTCTAAGCTCACACCTCACTTCCTCAGTGAGGCAGTCCTCATCTCCCAACTCAATGAGCTACACAGTGCAGTCACACAGTCTCTCACAGTCAGTGACAATCTCTCTCCCTCGAGGAGAAGCTCCGTGAGGTCAAAAGTATCTCTGTGTCCAGAAAAATGTCTCAGACAGAGTTAGGCTCAACACATATTGCTTGACTGATTTTCTGATCTCACGGCTCTTACTGAGGCGGTAAGTAAAATAGTAGACTAAATAATAAAGATGCCAAAATTTATACACTACTTCTCTTTTCAAATTATGTAGCTGCTGTGATTAATAAAATATAAATTCAATAAAAAGCTCTGCCGAATCGATGGTTGCTTTTTACTATTTAATCTCTCAACCAACAAACACTAGAAACTCATCTACTGCATTACTACCATGTGGGGAACCCACACATACACACCCCAAATGATATTCAAAGCAGTCCTCATGCCCATACACCATTTAATAGGGCAGTTAAAAGTCATTTTGTAATTGTGCCTATTGCTAATAAGGGAAACTGTTTCCCAACTTACACCAATAAAATAAGTCCCTTAGTGCAGCAGATATAAATGGGTTGTATAGATTGAGTTGGAAATCCTTTTCACTACTAAGCCCTTTTCTGCCATTCTAAGACTCCCTGAAAGTTGCAAGCTGTAATATGCACAGTGAAAAGTAGAGTTAATTAACAATTAATACAAAAGCCTCTTCAAGGGTGTTCTGAGTGGAACCTCAGTGATTTGATTTTGTTCCAAATTTACCAGAAAAACTTCATTTTTTTTATCGTGATCCACAAGGCTTTTCTTTTTTTTTTTGAGTTGGAGTCTCACTCTGTCGCCCAGACTGGAGTGCAGTGGCCGCTCCCGGCCACCGCAGCCTCGACCCGCTGGGCTCCGGCGATCCCTCCGCCTCAGCCTTCCGAGTAGCTGGAACTACAGGCGCGCGCTACCACGCCCGGCTAATTTTTTTATTTATTGTAGAGGTGAGGTCTCACCACGTTGCCCAGGTGGGTCTCGAACCCGCGGGCTCAGGCAATCCACTCACCTCAGCCTCCCAAAGGCGCGGGATGACAGGCTGAGCCACCGAGCCCGGCTCCAGTCCAGTTTTCATGGGCAGCACCATTGGTTCCATGTTTTTGCTCTTGTGAATAGGGCTGCACTATTTTATATCTCCACCAGCAATGAATGAAGTTTCTAATTTCTCCACATCCCTGTCAGTGCTTTTTTTCTGTTTTTCTTTTTTTCATAGTAGCCATATTAATGGATGTGACGTGGTATCTCACTGCGGTTTTATTTTGCATTATCTAATGACTACTGATGTTGAGCATCTTCGTTTTTTTGTTTCGTTTTGTTTTTTTGAGTTGGAGTCCCACTCTATGGCCCAGGTTGGAGTGCAGTGGCATGATCATGACTCAACACGGCCTCAACCTGCTGGGTTCAGGCAATCCTTCCACCTCAGCCTTCCAAGTAGCTAGAACTATAGGCACCGGCCACCATGCTTGACTGAATTTTTATTTATTATAGAGATGAGTCTCTACACCTGGACCAAGTTGCCCAAGCTGGTCTCAAATCCCTTGGATCAGGCAATCCTCTCACCTCCACCTCCCAAAGTGCTGGGACTATAGGCATGAGCCACCCCCACTGTGCCTGGTTGAGCATCTTTCCATGTGTCTCCGTGTACTATTTTTTCTTTACAACTTCCTGTGTCTATAATTGTTTTAAAATAAAAGAATATATATGTTTTGGTTTATAGCATAAATGTTTTACTTTATGTTTTAAATACTTTATTTGTAGCATCTATATATCATGTATATCTCCTTACATACTACATAATACCATTTTGCAAGAACACATAAAAATAAAAAGAAACACCTTAAACAGATTAGAATGGTTGTTTCTGAAGGACACGTATGGGGTTTGGAGGTAGAAAAAAAGTAAATAAAGCAAGCAAGGAACACTGAGAAAACCAAGATGACAATATGAACAGAAGAATATAATGAACTCAAACCTTTTCACATGAAGTCGAAAATGGAAAAATAAAAAGGAATGTGAGAAAGCAGGGAAATACCTTTTTTTTTTTTTTTTTTGAGTTGGAGTCTCACTCCATAGCCCAGGCTGGAGTGCAGTGGCACGCTCACGGCCACCGCAGCCTCGACCTGCTGGGCTCTGGCGATTCTTCTGCCCCAGCCTTCCAAGTAGTTGGAACTACAGTTGTGCGCTACTGTATTTGATTTATTGTAGAGACGGGTCTCGCCAAGTTGCCTGGGCTGGTCTCGAACCCGCAGACTCAGGCAATCCACTCGCCTCGGCCTCCCAAAGTGCTGGGATGATAGGCTGAGCCACCGAGCCCAGCCAGGAAACACATTTTTTAAGCCAGTCATTTCTGGTCCTGCACTCTCTTCACTCTACACTGCTGTTTGCTGTTTGGAAGACCAGTTAGTTTGTCTTTTTTATCCCCCAGGTCTCCTTCTCACTGCCCTTCCCTGGCTTCAAGAAACAAGCTTGGCAGATGTGGAGGTGGGTAAGTCTCATTGGTCCAGAGAAGATGTGGCAGGAGTCAGCAGCCGCTTTCCTCCCCTTCCCACAACTTGCTAGATGCGAGGCCTTGGGTCTCGGCTTCCCCTTGAGGATAGTGGGAATCCATCTTGTCCGAGGCCTCTCCCTGGTGCGTCTCATACAAACGTAGAAATGCTCCATGCAACCACGCCCCCCTCAACTTTCCCTAGGTCGGGTAGAATGGCCCCCCGCCCTGGGTATAGCTGGGTAGTCAGTCATGTGAGCTGTTGTAGGGACCACCCTCATTTTCAGGTGTAAAGAGTGGACAGGTTGTTTTTCAAACAGCGACCTCAATCAGTCTAAAAGTGAGGGAGGAAACCAAGAAAGGTTAATTTTTCTCAGGAAGCTGCCCTTTAGACAGCTGCTACCCTCTCTTTGGCATTTCAGCATTTCCAGTGCCAAAGGGAGACCCATCAATAGAAGAGGCGGAAATTTCTTTTTTTTATTTTTTTGAGTTGGAGTCTCACTCTGTCGCCCAGGCTGGAGTGCAGTGGCCGCTCCCGGCCACCGCAGCCTCAATCTGCTGGGCTCCGGCGATCCTTCCGCCTCAGCCTTCCGAGTAGCTGAATTATAGGCATGCGCTACCACGCGGCTGATTTTTTGATTTATTGTAGAGATGAGGTCTCGCCAAGTTGCCCAGGTGGGTCTCGAACCCGTGGGCTCAGGCAATCTACTCACCTCAGCCTCCCAA
>CAUYQG010132464.1:0-5000 GCA_963574415.1 Tarsius wallacei
CTTTTTTTTTTTTTTTTTTGAGTTGGAGTCTCACTCTGTCACCCAGACTGGAGTGCAGTGGCCGCTCCCGGCCACCGCAGCCTCGACCTCCTGGGCTCCGGCGATCCTTCCGCCTCAGCCTTCCAAGTAGCTGGAACTACAGGCGCGTGCTACCATGCCTGGCTGATTTTTTAATTTATTGTAGAGATGAGGGCTCGCTTGCCCAGGCGGGTCTCGAACCCACGGGCTCAGGCAATCCACTCACCTCAGCCTCCCAAAGGCGTGGGATTACAGGCTGAGCCACCGAGCCCGGCTCACCTATCTTTTTATTTTTAGCAAACCTACCTTGATTAAAAAGAAAAATATGCATGGACTACCCCCTCATCCCCAGTCCCTAGAGTTTCTGAATTATAACATGTGAGCAACAGAGGCTGAGTTGGGCAGACCGCCTGTTCTGGGTGATGCCCCCTAGAATTGGTACTGACACAGTCACTAGGAAACAGCAGCAATTTCAACTGAATCTTAGTAACTTCCAAAGGAGTCCCAAGTTCCAGGCAGAGGGTTTTTTGCTCCAAGCTAGTTGCAAGATGAGTTCTTTTTTGTTTGTTTTTGAGTCGGAGTCTCACTCTGTCACCTAGGCTGGAGTGCAGTGGCATGCTCATGGCCACCACAGCCTCGACCTGCTGGGCTCAGGCGATTCTTCCTCCTCAGCCTTCCAAGTAGCTGGAACTACAGGTGCGCGCTACCACGCTCAGCTTATTTTATTGTAGAGACACAGTCTCACCAAGTTGCCCAGGTTGGTCTTGAACTCCTGAGCTCAGGCAATCTTCTCACCTCAGCCTCCCAAAATGCTAGGATTACAGGCTTCAGCCACCACACCTGGCCAAGATGAGTTCTTAAAGTCCAGAAGAATCTTGGGAAAATCTCTTCGCCTAAACCTTCCTGCTCTTAGGATAAAGAGATGGCTAAAACCTTCCTACTCAAAGTGTGGTCTACGAACCAACAGCCTCAGCACCTCCTGAGAACTTGTTAGAAATACAGAATCTTGGACCCCACCTCAGACTCCCTGTATCAAAATCTGCATTTTAACAAGATGCCGGGAGGATGTGTGAGCACATTGAGATTTGAGAAGAATTAACCTACAGGCCCTGAATGATTGGCCCCGCCTCCCTTTCTGACATGAAATTCTTTTATTTATTTGTTTGTTTGTTTTTTTGTTTGTTTGTTAGAAATAGGGTCTGACTCTGTCTCCCAGACTGGAGTCAGTGGCACGATCATGGTTCACTGTAAGCTCCAACTCCTAGGCTCAAGAGATTCTCCTGCCTCAGTCTCCCAAGTAGCTGGGACTACAGGTGCACAAGAACATGCGCAGCTAATTTTTTTTTTTTTAATGTTTTTAGAGGTGAAATTTAGCTATGTTGCCCAGGCTGGTCTCAAATTTCTGGCCACAAGCAATCCTTCTATCTTGGCCTCCTAAAGTGCTGGGATTACGGATGTAGGCCTCCACGCTCCACCAAAATTTTCACATATTCTCTACCTGCACTCTGGCTTCTTTCTGTCCTCATTCCATGGCCATCTGTGCTCTCCTCTTAGTCTAGTTAATGCCCTTGATGCTCCATATTTTAACCCAAGGATCACTTGTTCAGGGAAACCATTTCTGAGACTTCAGACTATGTTAAGTCCATCAACTCCCCAACATAGGTCTGAAAGTGTCATGTACCTCACCGCCTTGTTCTTTTCAGGGTTAAAATTCAGTGATTCTTGCTTTAGTTGATTTCCATCTATCTCCTCCTCACAAACATTTTTTTAAGTTTTAAAGTTCCATGAGGGCAGGGGCTGCACCCGAGTTAATTATTCCCATGTCCTGGGGCCCCAGCATAGTACCTGGAAGAAGCTCAATAAATATTTTTCCCATAAACAGATGCATGCTATTCGTTCTTATAATTAGGAATATCATTGGGGCTATTCTGCTTATCTCTTCAGGAATTTTTGGAAAATGTCTACAACTGTTTTCTGTTTGTTCAGCTTCAGGTGATGAGAAAATCAACACAACAGAGCTACTACTTTTTAAGCTCTTGCCACGCATAAGCATTGTTCCATTTATTCCTCACCACATTTCATCCATTTTATAAATGAATAAACTGTGGCTTAAAACAGTGACTTCAAGCCGGGCTCGGTGGCTCAGCCTGTAATCCCATGCTTTGGGAGGCTGAGGTGAGTGGATTGCCTGAGCCCGCGGGTTCGAGACCCGCCCGGGCAACTTGGCGAGACCTCATCTCTACAATAAATTAAAAATTAGCCGGGCGTGGTAGCGAGCACCTGTAGTTCCAGCTACTCAGAAGGCTGAGGCGGAAGGATCGCCGGAGCCCAGCAAGTCGCCCACTGCACTCCAGTCTGGGCGACAGAGTGAGACTCCCAACTCAAAAAAAAAAACAAAAAAAACAAAAAAATAGTGACTTCAGACTAAACAGCAACACTTCAAGGCCAAGGAGACTGGGAACTTGTGCTACGTCTTGGGTTGTCCATTTGCTTGGCTTCCCAATAGGCACAGAACTCCCTGCTCACCTCCTTAGCACAGATCTTTATTGAAGACACCACCTGGGTGCTAGGCATTGTTTGAGGCTGTGGCAGCAGCAGTGAGATCTACCAGGTCCCTGCTCTCAGGGGGCAGAATCAATAGACATTTAAAATGCCAGGTGGTGAAAAATGTTAAGAGGAAAAACAAAGGATGACAAAGGAAGAGAGGATGAGAAAGAGGGACTGACATACTGTCGGGCTTTTGCCTCCTTCTCCGTTGTCTCCTCAACACTCAGCTCAAGGGCTGGCACATGATAGGTCTTCAATTAGCACCGGTTGATGACTGACTGACAGATGGAATTCAATATTTACAGAACTGTGTTATATGTAACCATAAAACAGAGCAGAACAGAATGGCTAACTTGGAGATCGGGATTCCTGGCCCTGTTGGCCCGGCAGTGCTCTCCATAAGCCACAATTTTGTGTTAGAATCATTAGAAGTACCTCTTGAACTTTCAGAAAAACACAAGTGTTCAGCTTATTCCTTGAGTACATCAGGATTTCTGGGGGCGGAACCCCAGCATGTGCTAAGTTCCACAGTTGAATCTGATGTGCTTGGAAGATTGGGATGTCTACTCCAACCATGTAAGATATGAGCACATTCTGTCATTTATTATGTACTGTGTACCAGGCCAAGTGTTCAATGATTCACTGCCTACTGTGTGCCAGGCCAAGTACTCAATCATAGTCTGAGCGCCTACAGTGTGCCAGGCCAAGTATTCAATCATTCACTGAGTGCCTACTGTGTGCCAGGCCAAGTACTCAATTACTCATTGCCTACTGTGTGCCAGGCCAAGTACTCCGTGGTTAACCAACTCTACTAAGAAAGAAGATGGTAACGATGATGATGACAATGAACACAGCAACCGGTATTGATCAAGTAATTGTTAGTGTTTTGTGCCATGTGTGCTAAGCCCTTTAACACATTTGGCTAGTTCATCTTCACAGCCATCCTACTAGATAAGGCCTGCTATGTCTCATTCACTGTTACAGAAATTTTAGGGAAGGTACAAATAAATATTCAGATATAAGTTTCAAACAGAGGTTGACAGATGAAGGCCCCTAAGCCAAGGTCAGTCCACCACCTGTTTCTTATGACCTATGAGGTAGAATGGTCTTAGCATTTTCTAAATGATTGGGGATAAATGAATGTGAAAATTAGTTTTCTCTTATATAAGTACCTACATACTCTCTTTGATTTTGCTTCTTGGCATGCAAAGCCTAAAATATGTACTATCTGACCCTTTAAGGAACAGTGTGCTGGCCTTTAGTGAATTATTTCCCAACTTGTTATACACATACGACAGTGCATGATCATTTTAGGTGACATGAGCATGAATTTTTTAATAATTATTGTTTCATTTTCTGTGTTCAAAGGGAAAAGTAAAGCTTATATATTAAAGCCATGATTCCATGGATGTTATTGCTAAATCCAATTTTTAAAAATCCTTTGGAAATCAATTTTTAAAAAATAAATGATAGTACAGGAAATGTGGAGCTAAAACAAAATCACGCAGGTGATAGAAAATGGATAAACACCATTATTGGGCCAGAAAGTGGGGTGTATACGAAAGAAAGCAGAAATAATAGAAGTAGTTTAACTTGGATAAGAAAAATCAGGGGCAAAAGATGACAATGGCTCTTTCCATTTTTAATATTCTGTGATTTTGAGTTTCTTAGAACCCTTGTTTTTCTAGGACTTTTTTATCTCTTGAGGTCTCTTCTAGTGCTCTGAGTCTGTGAAAAGTTTCCTCAGGAGATACTGACACAAACTGGGGGTTGCCCAGAATTCGTTATAGCTCAAGGCGCAGTCTTCCTGTGTTTTTCCTTCGGCTGACTTAGAAAGACAGATGAGTGAACCTCAAATGGGTTCAGAGGTTTGGTGGGGGAAATCTCAGAGGCTCTCCAGGTTCAGCCAGGAGTGGAAAGGAGGGGGGACAGCCATCTGATAATTGCTGTTGCTATTTTGAGATACAGATAGCAGAGATGGGGAGAAGCATGATGAGAAAAATCACATTACTACAACCAAGAGGGAAACAACGGAACAATCTGAGCCCCAGGGAGGCCCGGTCTGGGCTAACGATGACAAGGTTGTGAGTGTGTATGTGTGTGTGTGTGTGTGTGTGTGTGTGTGTGTGTGTGTGTGTTTGGGAGTGGTGCTGAATTTTTTTTTAATGCAGATCATTTTGTTATTTGCAGTCAAAGCCTCAGTTCAGTAGCTCTGAGACAAACAGGAAAGTCTGTGTTATTCTTTACAGGAACACATCAAAGGTAGATTCTGGAAACAGTCAAAATGTGTATTCAGGAAGGAGAAAGGATTCATGACCTGTTTGAAAAACTAGTGTTAAAAACACATTCAAGAAGGAATAATGTTAGTGAGAAGATAAAAGTAAAATAGGAGAAAGGAAGGTTCCTTGCTTTGTCCAGGCCTAAAGGTAGTTGTT
>CAUYQG010132464.1:10000-41850 GCA_963574415.1 Tarsius wallacei
TTATTTTGTTTGGGCTCCAACATGATTTTTTTTTAATAGGATTTTTCTGAGTTAATTGAATAGGAGTGGGAGAGTAGGGGGAGAAAAAAGAGAATGAGTATATGTAAATGAACGTATACAGAGTTTAAATGTTCATTTATTCATTCAATAAATATTTGAGCACCTACTATGTGCAGATG
The DNA here is from genome assembly GCA_963574415.1 of Tarsius wallacei. Classification (NCBI taxonomy): domain Eukaryota; kingdom Metazoa; phylum Chordata; class Mammalia; order Primates; family Tarsiidae; genus Tarsius; species Tarsius wallacei. Next base: position 10,180 of record CAUYQG010132464.1, read on the forward strand.
CTGCAAATCTATTAATAAACAAAGTGGATCGTGAGTGTCCTCATAGCACTTGCAAATAATTTCTCAATAATTTTTTAACGGCCATCGTGATTGGTGCTACAGGCATAAAGGCTACTGGGAGGACATCTGATGCCCTGTCTGAGGTGTCAAGAAGGGCTTCCCTTAGGAGGTGGCATTGATTGGTACTTGAAGATGGAGTAGGAGTTGACTAGGCTGAAGCAACCTGGTAGAAGCAAAGAACTCCTTGCCAAGAAGACCTCAGGTGCAAAGGTCCGGAGGTGGGAAGGAGCAGGGTGCATGGATAAACTGGAGAAAGGTTAACATGACTGGATCACATGAGTAAAGGAAAGATGATAGAGAGGAGGCTGGGAAATCAGAATGGCCTTCAAGAGCACATGAAAATGTTTGATCTTTTTAAAAAGATGACTCATAATGTATTAACTAAACTCTGAAGTGTGAGGGAAAAAAAGAGGAGCGTGGCATGGGTATAGGCCTTCCAAAGTAAAAGACAGGAATAAGCAGAAAATATGTGTTGGATAAAATATTTTCTTGGTGACAATATTAGCATAAAATAGCTACCATCCTGGGGAAGGTGCTGGAAATAATGGGGAATAATAGAGTCATCCAGGTAAATAACATCTGTGTTTATATGTTGATGTGTGTGAGTATGTACATATTCTTCTGTGTGTATGTGTGTCTGACTGGCATATTCAGATATCCAAGTGAGTATCTGCAAAGGGATGTGAGCATGACATAGTTAACAATTAAAATCAAATTAACTCAGCCAGGTGTAGTGGCTCACACCTGCAATCCCAGCACTTTGGGAGGCTGAGGTAGGAGGATTGCCTGAGCCCAGGAATTTGAGACCAGCCTGAGAAACATAATGAGATCTCATCTCTACCAAAAAAAAAATTATCCGAATGTGTTGGTGTGTGCCTATAGTCCCAGTTACTCAGGAGGCTGAGGCTGGAGGATTGCTTGGACTCAGGAGGTGGAAGCTATGATGAGCCATGATCGTGCCACTGTACTCCAGTCTGAGTGACAGAGTAAGATCCCAAGTCAAAAAATAAAATAAATCCAAAATAGGTTTGGAAAGGAAAAATAAACTAATTTAAAATAATACAACACAGCAAATAGATTGGCTGTATTTCTATTGTATTTTTCCTCATAAAACTAATTTATATCATTATAAATTATGTGTAAGGACATCCACCTTATCAAGCCTATATTCTTAAAGAAGAAAACATTTTGTATCTCACCCCAAGAAACCAATTCCACTGACTCGTGTGTGGGTTAGTACTAATATTCAGTTCAACTTAAACTGTGTATTGGTTTAAGTTAATCTTGGTACAGAATTGAGAAGAAAAGCCTAGTTTAGATTTTGAGTATGGCTTTCTTACTGATATGAAGAGTGTGTTTAGTCTTTATGAAGAAAAAAATAGAGAGAAAGAACACTGGATAGAAAGAGAGGGGAGAAGGAAGTATGTAAAAGCATTTCAGGAATATAGTTAATTGGGTAATTGGGGATTGGGTGTCACTTGAACTTAAGCCTGTGGTTAATTCATGGCTTATTCTTCAGGAGTGACATTGGCAGGGTAGTTATTGAAATAATGAATTGCTCACTTGTCCTGGGCAAATAGAAAATTCCCCTGGTTAAATAAAATAGTGGGAGGAGGCGTTTGATAGACTTATAATGGCTTAAGAGTCTGGGTGAGGGTTGTTCGCCTGACAGTCAAAAGGGAGAACTTTTGGGGATTGGATATTCTCAGCAAAGGGGGAGGGGATTAAGAAAGAATGCTAATCACCTCCTCAATTTTGTAAAGGAAATGGACACTTGATATCTGCTGCAGAGCTTGGTGGCACAATTTTAACTCAAAGCAGGGGGAGATATGATAAGGATTTCAAAGAGTTTTAGGTGAAAAGTAGTCAATACAGGGACCAAGTTAAGCAAGTGTTACAGGCCTCGATGATTTTAAGTTTAAAAAATGCAACAGCTATGCCCCCCAATATCTGTAGGGAATGCCTTCTACAACCCCCCATGGATGCCTGAAACCACAAATAGTACTGAGCTCTATATATACTCTGTTTTGTTCCTATACATATGTACCTATGATAAAGTTATAATGTATAAGTTAGGCACAGTAAGAGATTAACAACAATAAACCATGAAATAGAACAATTATAACAATATATTATAATAAAAGTTATTTGAATAAAAGTGATCTCTCTTTCTCTCTTTGCTCTCCTTTCTCTCTTCTCTTTCTTTCTTTCTCTCTCTCTCTCTCTCTCTCTCTCTCTCTCTCTCTCTCTCCCACTCTCTCTCTCACTGTCTCTGTCTCTCAAAATGTCTTATTGTATTGTGCTCACCCTTCTTTTTCATAATGATGTGTGAGATGATAAAATGTCTACATGATGAGTTGAAGTGATGGAGCAGGACAGCGAGAGATTTCATCATGCTACTTAGACTGGCATGTAATTTAAAACCTATGAATTGTTTATTTCTGGAATTTTCCATTTAATATTTTTGAACCATGGTTGACTGCAGGTAACTTAAACCACAGCAGGCAAAACCGCGGATAAGGGATGACTACTGTACAGACAGAAATAGTTGCATCACCTTTTGATGTTTTCATTTTTTAGCCACCAAATTAGGAGATTCTGCAGAAAAAGAATTTCTCAGTAAAAAACAAAAAAGAGAAAACAAAAAACAAACTTCTGTCTAAACTCAAACTTTTAGGATACCTTGTTGAAGGCAAATTTCTACATTATTTTAATGGCAAATGTCAGACCCTTAGACAAACCATCAAACATACCTGATTATTTCCATTCATGCAGTGAAGAGACTAGAAATCCTTTTGTTTAAAATCCCTCCAAAAAATACCTGAATTAGGAATTTTATGGACTCTTTGGTTTATTTAGGGTTTTGTTTTGTTTTGTCTGATATGGCTTTGTGGCCTCTTGTGCCTTTGGGGTGATGAGAACTATATCATTGCCATTGTCATTATTGGTTCTCATAGTCTTTTAGGTTGGACAAAAGGCTCTTAACACCCCTCTCCTCACCTCCAATTCTCTGCTCATCCTCCTTAGAAAATGTTTCTCTATCGACATCTTCATCCACAAAACAAGTCTTTCAGCACCTGTGACCATAGGCAAAACACTGCAATCCTTTGGATGGAAGGTCAGCACCCCAAGACGTGTTTGTACATGTCAAAGTTTGACAACATTCCTCCATCCCACCCACCACATTGCATCACATGGCAGAATGAGAGAGGATCAATCTTTGAACTATTCCCCTGGATTATCAAAATCCTACTCCCGTAATCCTCCATGTCCAAACACATACTTCTAAATGAGGCATAGAAAAAACAGGATTGGCCGTGAGCGGTAGCTCAAGCTTGTAATCCCAGCACTTTGGAAAGCTGAGGTGAGAGGATTGCCTGAGCTCACAGGTTTGAGACCAGCCTGGGTAACTTGGTGAGACCTCATCTCTACAATACATCAAAAAATTAGCCAGGCATGGTAGCACACACCTGTAGTTCTCGCTACTTGGAAGACTGAGGCAGAAGGATCACCTGACCCCAGCAGGTTGATGCTGGGGTGGCTGTGAGCATACCACTGTACTCCATCTGGGTGACGGAGTGAGACTCCAACTCAAAAAGAAAAGAAAGGAAAAGAAAAAAAGATTGCCAGTAGTGGGAAATTACCATTGCCGGAGGTGGGGTGGGGGAGGCGGAATTGGCAGTAGTGGAATTCTGGAAGGGCACACCTAATCAACAAGGGACTCTACATAATGATCATTTGTATACTTAACCCTGAATTGTACCCCACATCTTTAAAATTAAAAATTAAAAAAAAGACTACAAGTTTTTTTGAAAATTAAAAGAAAAAAAGAAAAAACAAGAACAAAATATCTGCCTGCCCACAGCACTAGTAACTCAATGTGGAAAATGTGACCATGCTGTCCGGTGGTTAGAACCAGCTGGCTGCAAATTTCTCTGGTCAAATTCTATGTGCGTCCAGCCTCTGACCTTTGGGTGGGAGATCAGTGGATTTCTTTTGGTTGGCCAACTGAATTGGAAGCAAAACAAAACAAAACAGAATGCTGATATGCTGAGTTATGACAAACTGAGACACATGTCATGAAGGAAAAATGACAGCTTTACTGCTGCTGTGATTATCAAAACAAAGCAAATTAACCACCAATATGGTTATGTATGTAAAATAAGACAACTTTATGGCATTGTAAATTGAAGACCTAAAACATATTTTTTAGCAGTGTCAAACCTAAAAAACTGAATATTTCCCCCAAATTACCACTAATGATTTCCTTCCAATTTTATTAGTCTTATTTTCCACCCAACTGAAAGCTTAAACTCATTTTTTTCCTCTCTAGAAAATTTTTAATTTGTAGAGTTGGATTTTTTTTTATTACATTGTCTCTGCAAGAGTTACTCAACCACAATAAAACAGTCATATTTATAACTTAATTAAATCTGGTCATTTAAACAGAAATACTTACAAATAATACCAATAAAATTTAAAAGTGAATATCACATTGGATAAGTTTTGCTCAAACAGCTTTCTTTATTGGTGTCTCCAATATATCTCAGGGAAATACAGTTATCCAGCTTGGCCTGAATTTTGTTGTGAAAATCCTCAGTTGTGTTCATCTCTGTTTGCTGTGTTTTAAATTCTTAAGCTAAGCAGGGGTGTCATGAATGGATGCACAGGCTGTGCACTGTACAAAGCCGCCACATCTCAGGAGCTGTGATTTATATTCTGGGATCCTCTTTTGGTTCCAACTTCAAATGTCACAGCTTTAACTGAGAATCTCACTTTTATTACCAATGACAAATTCTTGAATACCTTTATTTCCAATGAAACCGCAGCCAAAAATGTCCAAAGTTTTAAATAAAACAGAACCAACAATGCTCATTCATTCAACCCAACAGAATTATACTATTGATAAAAAGCCAGGCCCTTGTTTTATGCTACATAACCCTAATAGTCCAGAACTAGCATAATAATACAGTTTTTGTACTAGGGAAGATGTATTAACAAAATGCACTTCTAGAAACGAATTGTTTTGAGTATCAAAGGGCACTAGGGCGTATGGGGATTTCCTGAGCATAGTAGGAACTCAAGAAATGTTTGTTTCATGAATGACTACATAAACAGATAGCTGAATGACCACTTGATGTTTTTATATAAGGAGGAAAATTAAAACTGATCTGTGATCTCCCCAGGTTCCTTTTAAAGGGTTGTATTTCTGATACTAGGAAAACCCAGCAGCCCACCACTGTGCCTTGAAGCTGTACCTTTTGTCCCAGGAGTGGATGGTTCACCCTCCTTGAATCACTCTTCAGAGTCATCCTCATCTGCTTCCCCTACAAGGTCACTCTCTTGTGTGTTTGGTAATGGTCCATGCACTTTACAAAACAAAGTCATGAGGTAGGTATCAGCGTGCGTCACAGATGAGGAAACCAAAGAGAGTGAGATACAAGGTCTCATGGCTCGTCATTGATGCCGCTGAGATTCCATCCAGAATGTCTGGTTCTGAAGCCAGTGCTCCGACCACTACACCACAGTCCTGGCTGTTCAGAGAGGCACTCCATATAGATTTACGTTCTAAGGTGAAATAGCTTGAGATGAACAGCCCTGTAGCACATCAGTGCTACCCAGGGCTGATTAGTGGTCTCGCATCCTAATCACCAGGGGGGTCACTTTTATGTCCAGTAGGCCCTGCACGATCAGAATGTGTGACCCTCATCACCTTCCATCCTCATTTCTCCTCTCTTTCTTTCAAGCTAGCCACCAGCCAGCCACCCCTCTCCAGCCCCTTAATGGGGTATTCTGGCTCCTTGCCACTCAGAAGGGTCTGCAAGGCAGCAGGATCCGCCTGATATGGGTTTGTTAGAAATGCGGAATGCCAGGTCTCTTCTAGCCCTAATGAACCAGAGTCTTCATTTGAACAAGGTGCAATTCCAACATACTTTAATGTTTCAGAAGTGTGGATCTGGGACCTGTTTTTCAGACCCCCGATCAACTGGGTCAACTAAGAACATTCCCTTGATCTGGGGTGTCTACTTCTCCCTTTCATTCCAGGACTTCCTTGTTTTCTTAAATAAGTTCGTGTCATGGCCCTAAACACACACGCGCACACACAGACATGCAGACACTCACATACATGTGAGTACATGTGCACTTGATACACACATGCACACACACACACACACATTTTGAGGAAAGACAGTTTCCTCCCCTTGCCCATGTCTCAGCCTGTGCTGGCCCTTCCCAACTCCTCTCCTGTCTCTGTCCTTCCTGCCTCCCAGTTGCGAATTCCAGCTGGGATCACTCTTCTCCACAACGGTGGGTCCCACTCTTAGGATTTCAAGGAACAGTAACGTGTTGGGGAAATGAGCTCTAAGTTTCATGCTCTTTTGCTTTGCCAAATAAAAACATCAGAATAAAACAAGACAAGATACCATGAATGGTAACCATCCCTCTATAATCTCAGAATATAAAATTGGGTTTTTTATTTTATTTAATTTAAATTTTTTTATTTTAGAGATGTGGGGTACAATTCAGGGTTAGGTATACAAATGTTCATTATGCAGGTACCCTTGTTGATAAGGTGTGACCCCCTCTCCCCCGGCAGATTCCCACTACTGCCAATCCTACCACCTCCCAGTCCCACGGCAGTTTCCCATGACTGCCAATCCTTTTCTTTTCTTTTTTTTTCCAATATACTTTTTATTTTAAAATTGTGGGGTACAGCTAAGGGTTAGGTATACAAATATGCATTGTGCAGTTACCCTTGTTGATGAGGTGTGCCCCCTGATTCCCAGACAGATATCAACTACCATTAATCCCACCTCCCTTCCCCTTCCTGCCCCCCCCCATAGTTTCCCATCACTGTCAATCCTTTTCTTATAGTATTACGATAGTTGTTCAAGGTCCACTTATGAGTGACAATATGTGATACTCAGATCTTTGTTTCTGTGAGAGATCACTCAGTACTATAAACTCCAATTCCATCCAGGTTGCTGTGAAATTCGTGATTTTGTTCTTTCTTATGGCTGCATAATATTCCATTGTGTATATGTACCACATTTTTTAAATCCAGTCCTCTTTTGATGGACAGCATGGTTGGTTCCATGATTTTGCTATTGTGAACAATGCTGCAATAAACATACATGTGCAGGTATCTTTTTTATAGAGTGATTTGAGTTCTTCAGGGTATATTCCCAGTAGGGGGATTGATGGGTCATATAGAAGGTCGATTTTTAGAGCTTTTAAGAATCGCCACACTGATTTCCACAGAGGCTGCACTAGTTTACACTCCCACCAACAGTGTAGAAGTTGAACAGTTGTTTAAGAGAAGTATTTATTACTATTTATATAGTTAGATTTTTGTAAAAGAATAGATGCAATAATAGATACTGTTGATTGTTTACCAAACAGCTATTTATTCTAATTTCGTGCTTATAACAGATGTTACTTTTGTTTAGATTTTTAAGCAGCCATAGGCTTCAGGAGAGACTGGATTCCTTCCAGTCTAAGGAGACAAATCATGATTGGTCTAAGTTAGGCATGGTAATTCTACGCCCTTATATCTGTGGTCAACATGACATGAGAAAAAAGCTGTGAAGTTTTTGGCAAAGTCTTCTTTGCTAATATAAAGGAACATTTGAAGTGATATCCTCCTTTTTTACTGCTGGACAACCTGGATGAGATGCTTACAGCTGCTTCAGCCATCTTGTGACCATAATTCAAATACTAAGGATGAAGAGCAGAAAGGTGGGAAGACCCAGGTCCTGAATGATATTTATTCATCCACTGACTTTAACTACTCTGGGGCTGCCCTATCTTTTAATTTTCTGTTTTGTGCAATAAACTTCTTTATAGTTTAAGTAAATTTTATTTAGTCTTTTGTGGCTTACAGCCTAGATTAAACCAATTGATAGACTATATTAGGAAAAAGAAGATACTGTGAAAAGAATAGAAAAAGCAACAGAAAATGTTTGAATTTTTTTAATGTTTAATGTTTTTAAATTTTTCTAGAAATAAAAAATATTAACTGTTTAAGTTATACACTTATTAAACAGGTTAGACAGCAGATTAGACACAACTGAAGGGACAATTAATAAAACAAAGAATAGATGTGAGAAATCATGCAAAATGAAGCCTATAATAAGAGAAATATGAGAGTGATAGGCTGAAAGATAGAATGCAAAGATCTAATTCACATCTAAGATCTCCAAAGGAAGAAAATAAAAAGAACGATGAATGAGGGGAAATATTTACTTATTTAATAATAGGGAATTTTAAAATAATTAATGAAACACATCAATTCTCAGATGAGAGGAAGTAATAATAAATTTTGAGCAGGATTAAAAAAAACTTCCTCAATTAATACATCATATTGAAAGGGAAAAGAAAGGGGAGAAATCTTTAAAGTAATCAGAGAATAAAGTAGGATTATCTAAGGCAAAAAATACAGTGGCTTCCCTGCCAATAAGTCTCTTCCTGACTTCACATACTACTGGCCTTCTTCTGAAAATCCCATCGGAACCCTGATTTTGTTCAGGTATTGAATGAGGATCTCTTGATCTCAGGGAAGGTATATCTGATGGAGGAGAAGGAGTCTCACCAGTAAAATGTAATTCTAGCCACAATGAGGTCATTGGTACCTGAATAATACTCCTATGGTTAAAAAAAACCCCAAAATATATTGTAAACAACTGTTTTTAGATATTTTCAATTTGGCATTCTAGAACTGTGATCCCTGAGAAGGGGAAACAAATAAAGTGGGACTCTTAAAATACCCTGAATGCCCACATAGACACACTTTCTGCATGTTCGTGCAAGGAGGTAGCCCAAACAGAGCACAGCAGTCTCAGTGAAGTGAAGAGACAGAGACCAGAATTCAGGGATCCTGAGGTGACTGAAATTTTCCTGGAAGAAGGGAGCTAGGTAGGAAAGAAGATCCCAGAAATCTGCATAACATACCAAATACTGAGCTGGTCATGCCCAGGGCTAGACTTCACAGGACCAGAAAATAACTATTACCCGGGAAAGAACACCTATCAGAGTGTTGTGAAATGAACAACTTCCATAGACAACACAAGGATGGGAGACATTTGACTACCCTGAGTAGAGAGAATTTAGTGAACACTGAGAGAATACAACACAGACCTGAAAAATGTTGCTGTTTAGGAATATAGCTATTCTAGCACTGAGGGAGAAAAAGTCACTTTACACCTTCCCAAACAAATCATATAAAGAAGACCAGGAAGGATTTAACAAATTCTCAAGAAAATTATCTGCCTTTCAGAATAGAGCTCAACACTCTATTAAGGAGTCAACAAAATCCAGACCTTCAAAAAATGTCTAGCACACGATACAAAATTTCTACTCATGTGAAGAAGTAGGAAAATTTAACCCATAACTGGGACAAAAAGATCAATAAACTCTGAAGAAACAATGGCTGGATAAATTTTCAAGTTTGGTGACATCCAAAAAGCTTAATGAATCCACGGTAAGATAACCATGACGAAAACCACATCAAGGCACATGATAATCAAATTACCGAGGACCAATGATCAATTGAAAGATCTCAGCGGAAAGCAGAGAATATATTTTACTCTTTTTTTTAAACGTTAAGCTTATTTTATTCAATTTTTAAAAAGCCTCACTGGAGATGCATATTATATAAATATGAACACTGGAAGCACTGGAACTTTCCAGATAACAGGGTTCTCACCTGTGGCCCGTACTTCCAGCTCTTCAGACTTTGTTTTGTACGTGCCATGTAGAATCTATGGCTTTCTTCTTATAGGTCCTGTGTGTCCAGAGAGAGTTGGGCACCCACTCAAATCCATCAAGGTCACCAGCTCCTGGCTCCAGGGACCCCTGCAGCTTAACTTCTCTCTGAGAAGTCCCTGCTTTCAGGTTTCTGCCCTAGTGCAGCCCAGGTGAAAAGAGCCCCCCAAAAGTTCTCCACTGGTAGGGGGCATACCCATCTGCCTACCAGTCTGGGCAGATGCTTTTCTCAAGTAATGGAGCAGCAGGTAGAAGGGACAGGATTGCGCTTTTAACACCACTGTCCTCCCAGCCATGGTTTAGTCATCATCTTTTTAAATGTACATTTGTAATCAGAGAAAAATAAAATGAATCAGCAGTGATCAAAGGTAAGTCTAAACATTCCACACTAACCTAAATCTGACCTGCTATGCCATGCTGCCCTATAAATGACATTACAGAATGGTAATCATTTATAATTCACAACTCAATCAATTTCAAGTAAACAAATATATTTTGTTTTTATTTTGTTTACACTAGTCTAGAGAATACAGGCTATAGATAATTATCCAAACTCAAACTGTTCCTTGGGTGCCTATGATCATTACTACTTCCAGTTTCGTGTATGCCATTTATAACACGAGCTGAAGCATGTGAAAGCTTTATAAGGTCAAGTCTAAGTTCTCATAAGCCGTGTGGTATTCTTACCTATCTTAAAAGGCAAAGAAACCTATGGGGTTCAGCGTGAAGCCAATCCACACCCAAGCATGTCTAAAGTACTAAGTGTTTAAGAAGTTCTGGGTGTGATGTTTGACTGCACTCAAGTAATTAAATGCCAGACAGACCCAGAGACAGAGAGGGTTAAGAGCGGGAACCCTGGAGTTAGCCTGACCAACCCAGAATTCCCTTGAGGGAGTACCCGCCCTATATGGGGAATTAAGTTCCCTTAGCTTGTTTCCTCATAAGGACACTCACACGGCTGCTATGAAAATCATATTAAATAGTGAATGTGGGCATTTGTCACACCATGGGGCTCTATAAGCAGCAGTTCCTGTTACTGTGGTATATTGAACTAAGAGCTGACCATGAGATCTCCTCCCCAGTAAGCCCAGAGTGGCATGGACATTTTCATACACAGGTCAGGGTGTGGGGTGGGTTGGGGGGAGCTTGAGAGGGACCACCAGAGAAGCCAGGAGAGTGACTGGAAAAACCAATGCTCACATACTGTCCTGCCTGATGGGGACCCTCAATGGTTGTCAGATGAACTCCAAGGGCTGTGTCCTGTACTCTTTACTCTTAAAAAACTTCTATTTATATCTTTGTTTATTGTGCTTACTTGACAAATAGTCATTATATCTATTTCTAAGCCTCTGGTGACCATCGTTCTGCTGTCTGCTCCTATGAGTTTGACTTTTTTAGATTCAACATATAAACTGAGATTGCAGTATTTGTCTTTGTGTGCCTGGCTTATTTCACTTATCATAATGTCTTCTAGGTTCACCCACGTTTGCAAATGACAGAATTTCTTCTTTTTTAAGGCTGAATAGCATTCCATTGTATACTCCTATCACATTTTCTTCATTCACTCATCTGTTGATGGATACTTAGATTGCTTCCATATCTTTGTTATTGTGAATAATGCTGCAGTGAAAACAGTTGTGCAGATATCACTTTGACATACTAATTTCAGTTCTTTTGAATATGTACCCAGAAATGGGATTGATAGATCATACCGTAATTCGATTTTTAGTTTTCTGAGAAAGCACATACAGTTTTTCACAATGGCTATACTAAATTACATTCTCACCAATAGCGTACAGGGTTCCCTTTTCTCCACATGCCCACCAACACTTATCTTTCATCTTTTTTATAATAGCCATTCTAATACATGTGAGGTCATATCTCATGTGGTTTTAATTTGCATTTCTCTACTGATTAGTGGTATTGTGCATTTTTTTCATATATCTCTTGGCCATTTGTATGTCTTCTTTTGAGAAACATCTATTCAGGCCTTTTGCCCATTTTTTAATGGGGTTGCTTTCTTGCTATTGAATTGAGTTCCTTATATCTTTTGGGTATTAGTTACTTTTTACTGTTAACTACTGTCTTTGGACGAACAGAAGTTCTTCACTTTAATGTACTCTGATAATCATTATTTCCACTTGTAAATTGTACTTTTTGCCCACCTCAAGCTCATGAAGAAATGTTTTACCTTACAAATATTTTCATTTTATGTAGTTCCTAAGTGCTTGATTTTCATCCTCAATATTCCTCATGCTTCAAAGATGCTTGCTGGAACTTCAACAATAATATTCACATGCCAGGTAACTAGAAAAAATGAAGTGGGAGGTATAAGATATACCAAGCCAACGGTCCTTATTTGAAGGATCCATTCTGGAAATCCCAAAGTCAATGTCTATATATAGTTACATAACTGTAGCAAAAAGCAAGAGAGTTTTTAAATTTTAGTTGAAGCGAGTGCTCTCCTAAATAAAGTTTGCTCCTATTACTAAAGAAGATGAGAGAAATGGATATTGGTGGAGACTTCTCACTGTTTACTCAAATCCAGTCTTACCTTTTCCTTAGCACATGGCTGCTTAGCCAATGGTCACTTTCCTAGCATCTCGTATTGCTCTGTCATTCAACAGAGCATCTTTTATTGTCTTGTATTAAGTTCTAGCCATTGGGATGTGAGTAGAAGTGGTGTGTGCAATGTTGGCTTCATTTAGTTAAAAGAGACTCTTTTACTCTGGTTTTTTCCCTTTCTTCTTCCTGAGCGCTATAATATGGGCATGCCTGCAACCCAGCTAAGAAGATTAATTTGAAGAAACTCCTTTAAGGATGGAAGAGAATAAAGATAGTAAGAAAATTGGTTTTCCACATGGAACAAAATAACGCCAGGTCCCTATCTCATACCATCCCAAAATATAAATACCAGGTGGATCAAAGACATAAATATGATAAAACAAAATTCCAAAGACTTTTAGAAAAAAATCTTTGCAGTTTTTAGATTGGAAGAGATTTCTAAATAAAGCACAGAAACAAAAAAAAAATAGACTGAAAATTTTGACATTAAACTTACAAACTACCATGTATGAAGGAAAATATAAACAGCTTTAAAAGACAAGATAGGCTTGTGATTAATCTCTAATACACAAACTCTTTCTATACATTAATGAGGAAAATTAAATATGCAATAGAAATATAGACAAATACTTGCACAATCAATGCAGAAAGAAGAAAATTCAGGCTTGTTTTCGATCAGGAAATGCCAAGTAAAGCATAAAAATATTTAGAATGGAAATATCCAATGTTGTCACAGAACAAGAAAACAACCTCACTATAAAGGAAAATCATTGAATAGATTGACAAAGATTCATGCTATAAAATATTATGCAGTCATTAAAAGAATGAGGTAACTGTGTGTGTATTTAGAAATAATGTTTCTGATACTTTTTAATGAAAAAGGCCTATTTCGGAATAATAAGCAAAGTATAACCTTATTCTTGTGAAATTCAAACAACCCTGCTTCTTGTAAGCAAGCCACCACACCCCAATAAATGTATGTCAAAGAAAAACATTGGTTGATTTGAAGTGGGCCCATTTCCTAAGGCAATTCCTGCATTACACTATGAGAGCTTTTCAGAGGCTGTGGGCAACACCCTTTCTGCTGTAGGCACTGCTGTCTCATTTACTTGTTTTCCATTATTTATAAAACCTAATATACAAGTTTTGGCTTTTATGGTAATACTATTCCCAAGGGCACATTGATAGAGCAGATGAGGCCTCAGCAAAGAGACATACACAGGCTTGGATGTTGTTAGAGCTTCTTCAGTACCTATCTAAGCGTTTCAGAAATCTTCTGGCAGAATCAGTGGGCAAAAATGTGCCACCTGGGCATGTTCATATTCAAATTTTCCGAAGGTGAATCTGCTCATCATTTTTATCTTATTATGAGTTTGCAATAAACCATTTTTCAGGAAGGTTTTTAAAAAGAGACTATTAATCTTTTGAGGCAGAATCTGCCATGCGGCCAAGTCACTTTCTATCAGTATGCTTGACACTTGGGTAGAAACATTAACTTGTTCATGCCATTAGGATGATATCATTTAGTGCACCAGTAATGGGCTAAATGATTCTTTGTGTAACGCTTACTCCCAGGGAGATTCTTAAGAAGAAAAGAGTTCATTATGTTCACTGATGCTGTGATATTAGGAATCAACAGAGAAACACAGCAATCACAGGAGATAAACAAGTGGCAGAAGGACAAGGACATGCCACCAAATGCAATGGAAAATACGCTCTGTTTGGTGGGGCTAGCGACCTGTACTGAAGACCCAGGTGGGCCACTAATTGTCTCTCTATACCATTGTCTCCCTATCCAAGAATAAGGAACCTGTTTCAGATCGTGGTTTTTTAGTCAATGTTTCTCAAACGTGTGGGTTTCTCAGGGGTGATGGTGAGAGGGGTAGCACAGAGGACTTAACAAAGATGGGGCATTAGTCTTCCCAGGCCTGGTGAAACCAGAACAGTCCTGCTTCTCTCTGTTTTACACGCTAGGGTTTTAAAAGTACTATTTGGTTAAAAATAAAGTTTGAAAATCTCTAGAACAGATTATTTCCTTCTTCCCAAGCAGTCATCAAAGTTCTGTGGTTTCAAGCACAGATGGAAGATGCTACTATGGACTGTCTCTAATTTACAATCTTTACCTTGTGAACAGGAATTTTTCCCAAAGTATGTTCTTTGGAGTTCTAGCTGATGTTAATAGAAAAAGGGAAAGGGGCTATTATATGAACAAATATGTTTTTTCATAAAATCTTCATCGCAGAACTTCTCAGAGCCTTTCTATACAATGTGATGGGATCCAATAAGTACTTTTCCCCATAATTTTTAAAAAATAAAGAACAGAAATTTATTTCTCACAGTTCTGGAGGCTGGGAAGTCTAATGTCAAAGCACCAGCAGATCAGTATCTGGTGAGGGCTGCTCTTGTCTTCCAAGGTGGCACCTTCTTGCTGTGTCCTCATATGGTGAAAGGTGGCAACAAAGGATGAATGCTGTATCCTCACATGGCAGAAGAGAGAGAAGGGCCAGGCAGCTCTCTGCAGCCTCTTCTATAAGGGCATTTATCACATTTACAAGGGCAGAACCCTCATAATATAATAATTTCCCCAAAGGCCACACTTTTTTTTTTTTTTTACAAGCAACAAAAATATTTTATTTAGCCAACCTAATTCTTATTACCATTATTAATAGTATAATATTTTGATTTTTTTTTTGAGAAAATATTTACTTTCTGGAGTCCGTATTGGTTGGGTCTTTGTTACTTTTCCAGGCACGACTGTTCTTAAATCATGTTCAATGTTTGCCTTCACTATTTAAACAAGATACAGAATCTTGGAGAGAGGCCAGAGCCCATAATTCTTTGTATTTATCCTGTGTGATCTGATTCTCACTGAGTTCCATCTTCCTATACCTTTTCACTACGATCCCAGGAAGCTGGAGATTAGGACTTCAACATGGATTTGGAGAGAGGGAACATGATTCAGTTCATACCAGGGGTCGTTTGCTACTGGGATGTAATCTAGTTTATCTTAATACATCATCTACCTACTTGCAGACTCCAATATCTGGATAGTACCTTTGACTTCTTCTCCATCACCGTTCCCACAAAGAGATTACCAGGTTCTGTTATAGTCATCTTGTAAAGATCTCTACAGAAGATTCATCATCTTCATTCCCAGTGCCCTTAAGTTAGCTCATGCCATTTACAAGGAGCTGTCCTGTGTACTCAACAATGCTTCCCTGCCTCCAGTCCAATCAGATGGTCTCTGCCAAGAAATAGAGCTGGGGAACAAGGTTGCATGTGGCCTCAAGCAAGCATGTGCAGTTGAATGTGGTATGATGAAAAGGAAACTATGAGCTATGTACTCGTGGAACAGAGAAACAGTGTCTAAGGAAAGAGAGAGAGACAGAAAGCAAACACAATGAGAATGGGGGATAGATGACCACGTGAGAGTGGGAAGAAGGAGAAAGTAGCTGTCTCTGTGCCTGGTGACTTTCCTGTTTCGGATTTGAGTTCCCACCTGTACTTTTTTTCCTTGCCTCCATATTTCTGCCCTGATCTCGCTTGGGGTGGTCCTCTTCCCTCTGTTCTCTAATTCCACTTCTATCTTGCTGACCAGTGTGCTAGTGCTGGTGGCAGAGGGACTCTTTCTTGAAAAAGCCCTCAGAATCAGAATTCAACGCCACTAGAGCTGTATTCCTAGGGACTTTCACAAGCGTATGTATTGTTAAGGAATTTTATGAAAATTTTGTAGGAGTATAATCCATTAAAAAATAAATCTCTGAAAATTGCAACCAGCATTTCTTTCTTGCTGCTTGTTAGGGGTTGCATTGGGCACTCCCCTCTCAAAAAAAAAAAAAAAATATATATATATATATATATATAGAAGTTCTAAGCCCCAGGACCTCAGAATGTGACCTTTTTTGGAAATAGGGTTGTCATGGTTGTAACCAGTTAAGATGAGGTCATACTGGAGTATGGTGGGACTCTAATCCAACGTGACGGGTGTCTATAAGAAGACAGCCATGTGAAAACTGTATGAAAACACACTGGGAGAAAACAGTCATGTGAGGACAGAGACAAAGATTGAAGGGATGCATTTAAAAGCTAAGAAATGGATGGCAAACAGCAGAAGCCAAGA
This sequence comes from Tarsius wallacei, assembly GCA_963574415.1. Taxonomy (NCBI): domain Eukaryota; kingdom Metazoa; phylum Chordata; class Mammalia; order Primates; family Tarsiidae; genus Tarsius; species Tarsius wallacei. Next base: position 26,690 of record CAUYQG010132464.1, read on the forward strand.
GAGGCAAGGGAGTTTTCTTCCTTAGAGACTTCAAAGAGAACACAATTCTGCCAGCACCTTGAATTCAGACTTCCAGCCTCCAGAATGGTGAGATAATACATTTCTGTTGTTTTTAGCCACTCAGCTTTTGGTACTTTGCTCCAGCAGCCCTAAGACACTAATATACCACTGTTCTGGAAGTTCAGGTCTGGGAGATGCCAGTCTGTCCTTACTGAGGTATACTGAAGCCTCTCTGAACTCTTATAGAGAGGCCATAGTGGGAGCAATGGGAATAAGTGACAGCTTCTATCCTCTCTCCTTTGCCCGACAACAGATATCTCCTGCTTGTCAGAAGGAAGTGAGGCATTTCAATGGTCCATCCAAGCTTCCAACCTGGTTCTTTCCTCTCCTCTCCCTGCCCCCATTGCCACCACTACTGCCATACCCTTCTGTGTCTATTTTTAAAAAAAATTAATCAAAAGAGTCTTGAGAATATCACAACCATCAGTATACCGTCTGGAAGCACACCCACTTAAGATGATGGAGAAAGCAGCTTATAGATTTGGACCCAGTGGTTAAAAGCCACTTATTGGCCCAGGCCACGTTCCCCTAAATATCTCTTGCAGTTGTTTCCCAGGCAACCTCACTTTTCCCACCCCCCTGTTCTGCCTCTCCCTAACCTGTCACCCTTCCTCGTTCACCAGCCGGGCTCAATATGTCTTAGAAAGTGGTTTTCCTTTTCCAGCAGAATCCAAACTGTGAATACATTGAGTCAATAAATATGTCCTTTTCCGTGGGAACTTTCAGACCCCTGGTGAAGATCTGCTCCCTTGGGAACTGAGAATAGATTTGATCAGAGTGGGAAAAGGAAAAAAACAAAACAAAACAAAACAGTGCATCAAATATAAGCCTGATGACCTCTCCAAAGTGGGCTGGACCAACTTTATGTCAGGTCACAGGTCAGGGCTTCCAGATAATGCTTACAGACTGTTGTTCTCTGTGCCAACAGGACAATTTCAGGATTCCAACAGCTACCTGGCAACACCAATTTGCTCTCTGGAGTAATCTGATCCTGTCATAACATAAGTAAGTGGCAACAATAACTAAAGTCAATGCAGGTAAGAAGAATTTGGAAGGAAACACAGCAAAATGTTAACTATTGTTTTCTCTAAGGAGTAGAACTAACAGAGATTTGTTTACTTCTTTTTTTATACCTTTTTGAACTGTATGACTTTTTTCCTTTCTCTTTTCTTTTTTTTTTAAATAATAATAGATTTCAGTTTTACAGCCGACAAACAAAGCTGTCTTAAAAATTTGGAAGGCAGCCATTGTCAGTCAACTCTGTAGAGAAATGGTAATATGCTGATTTAGCTCAGTCAAAAGGAAAGTCTCTTGATTAGCTGGTAAATAAAACAAAACAGGTATTAATCTGCCTATTTTACTAGCATTGGTTATTGGGATGTTGTGTTCATGACAAGGCCGCTGCACAGTATATGCATATCATGGATGAACTAGAAAGATATTTATGGCTACAAGGAACAAAATATCTGACTAAAAGTAGCTTAAATAATAGAGATTTATTATCACATAACCAGAATGTATAGATGGATAGCACTAGCTTCAGCTTCTCTGTGATTCTTTTGGCCTCTCCTCATGGCCACAAGATGATTGCTGTAGTTTCAAACACCATGCTCTTCAGGAACAAAGCAGGAAGAAGTGGAGGGTTTCTATGTTTTCGAGGAGGAAAATCTTCCACAGAAGCTTTCCTAGCATATTCCTTTCAGGTCCCATTGGCCAGAAGTCTCTGACAGCAAGGAATGCTGGGAAATGGAATATCTGGTATCTTCAGTCTGTGGTATAAAGCAGTCTCTTCCCACCAAGAAACATCATGGCCACAAATAGCAGAAAACTTGGAGAATGTCCAGAGACAAATATATCCCCAAATAAGTCATTTATAAAACCTTTTATAAATATCTGAGATTTCTTAGCCTGAAGAAAAGAAAGCTAACAGTCAGATTAATAACTCACTTTGGAAGAATGAAATTTTTATACACAGACGTCTACTCACTATCTATCATATGCAAAGAATGATTCTCATTGCCTCTAATGATATGAAAATATGATGAGTAAAGGAAAAATAACTGCTACATGTGTATTCTAAGTCAGGCACTGTCGTAGGCGATTTAACTATATTATTTTAGTTTAAGAAAGTTTTTAAAAATTTAAAAATTTATTTTACAGATGAGGAAATGGACCTCAGGGAACCAGAGCATTTTTGCTGCTTTCTCCTCCTGGACCCTTTAAGCTCTTACCAATCCCACACCTAGAAAGACTTATTTTCAGGAAAAAACACAACCAAGTTACACAGGTATACACAGAACATGACTAAGTAAAAATATGAGTTTATGCATTAATAAAAGATAGTGGAGTAAACATGGATGATCCCAAAACTGGTTAGGATTTGATTTATGTTCCCATTATATTTGCTTAATCTTAACAATGTTTTGAAGACTTGTTTGGAGGTTCTAGCAGGAGAGTGCAGCTGCTCATATGCCCTTGACCGTAGACCCTCTATCAAAGAAGGCCAACTTCTTTGCACAACTTTCGTTGGGATGCTCACAGAGCAGTGAGGGAGAAAGGAGACACCTGCCTAGCCAGCCAGATCAGCTAAGTTGCCTCTGGCGATCAATGGATGACAGATGTCACAGACTGCCCTCATATCCATCCCTTAATGGTGTTTTGGAAGTTGAAAGAGCTCTTGAAAGTTTTTGTACGGGTGCAAGCTAGGATATAAAATCAGTGTACTTGGCTAACTGTGAAGAGTTTATTTCCATATTTATGTTGTTTCAATGGTTTTAAAAAAGGAACGATCACCTTATATATGTTATGCTTTTATATTCCTTAGCACGTGGATATGTTCTACTATTAAGACTGTAAATTATTTTGTTTGGTGAATGGCTTAAAGATACACTTTTTTTTCCAAGTTAGTAAAATACAGTTGTTTAAAAGGTTGAGGTATGTTACTTTTCCTCTTGAAAATGTACTCATGTAAATTATAGGAAATTTACAAAATTGAAAAAATTAGAAAGAAAAATGATTCATTTCTTATATAATTTAGAGACCTCCACTGAGTTTATCCATAATTTTATTTATTAAAATACTGTTAACATTTTTAGCAAAATAAAATATCTATAAGGCTTATAAAATAGCCATCTGTTCTCCACACTTCTACTTTGTAATTTTTGTTTTCCAGAGGCAAATGCTCTGTATTTTGCTATTTCTTTGTCTTCTTTCTCTATTTTTTTTTTTTTTTTTAGGTTAGACATTATCTATTCACTTTGTCCTGTGGAAGATGAAAGATTAAGCTTTTGTTTCCTTCCTGCTGCTTCCTCCCACATATGCCCTTCTCTTCCCACAATTATCCCAACAGAGTTATACCACAAGTCAATATGTGTAGTCCATATATATGTATATTATTATGACTATGCACATAATATTCACAAATGAGCTATGAAATTAACTTTGATTAGACTTTCTTTATTGTGAAACTTTTTGTATTACACACTTAATATTTGCCTTGATTTTCTATCTACTTGCTTCACATTTTATGTTATGATCATCAATTCATTCTCAAATTATCTGAAATTAATGCAACCTGAATTTACATACATCAGGAAAATCTATCCATTTCCTTTCTCTACTCTTCTTTTCTTTTCCTTATCTTGTTTTTGGGAATCACCCTTCCTGGAGGCCTTTGTCTTCCAGTTGCAATCTAGACTCTCTGGTCTCCTTTCAGTTGATATTTGGGGTGGGTATAAAATTCTAGGTTGAAAAGTCATTTTTCCTTAATTTTTTTTTTTTGAAGTCAGGTTCTCACTCTGTCACCCAGGCTGAAGTGCAATGGCACAATCATCTCTCCCTGTAACCATCACCTCCTGGGCTCAGGCAACCCTTCTGCTTCAGTCTCCCAAGTAGTTGGAACTACAGGCACATACCACCATGCCTGGCTAATTTTTTTATTTTTTATATTTTTATGGAGATGAGTCTGATTTTTTTTTTTATGGAAATGAAGCTGGTCTTGAACTCCTGGGCTCAAGCAATCCTTATACCTCAGTTTCCCAGAGTGCTGGGATTATAAGTGTGGGTCACAATGCCTGGCCACCCTTACAGTTTTGAAGGCATGGTTTCATTGTTTTCTAGCTGTCTTCTAATTCCCATTTCTATGCGTGGACATGTTTTTTCTCTTTGAAGGCTTTAAAATTGTAGTTCTAACCCCGATAACCTAAAATTTGTGATGATATATTTTGGTGTGGAACATGTTTTTCAACCATTATGTTGGGCACTTAACAGGTCCATCCATTCTGAAGTTTTATCCTTCAGTTCTGAAATTCTTATTTGTATAATTCCTTAATATTTTTCTTTGCTTTCTTAGTTCTCTTTTTAGAATCTCGATTAGATGTAAAATATTCTGTCTGATTCCTTAATTTTCTTATCTGTTCTTTCCATTTTCCATCTCATTGTCTTTCTGTTCTAATTTCTAGAAGTTACCCCCACTTACTCTCCAGCCATTCTAATGATTTTTATGTATCAGCTAGCAGTTCTTTAATTTTAGAACAGCAACTTTACACACTATAGAATGTAATAATTTTCCCATATCGCTGAGGATATTGATTTGAAGTTTTCTTCTGGTCTTGATATTGGGTTCCTTTTCACTCCCATTTCATTTGGTGTCTATGCTTAATGCTAGGGTTTTTATCAAATGACTGGTGATTCCTGGCTTTCCAAACAAGTTAATGGGTGAAGGTCTCAAAAGATGATTGAAAACTCTGTGCAAGTGGGTGGTGGGCTCTCCAGGAAGACACCCTGGCTGTTCTGTGAATGAATCTCCAACTGTAATATCTCTAGGTATTTTTTTATAAGTCAGAATACAGTTGAATCCAGTATTCAGTCTTTAAAAATATGCAACCTGGCAGGCTATATTCTTGCAGGTAAGTAGGAAGAAATGGAACTGGGGTGATCAATTTCAGTCACTTAATAGACCTCTTTTTCTACTATGCCCCAACCAATAAATTCTTTAAATGCCTTGACTTCTTCTGGTTTAACTTTATTATCAATACATCTTGTCTTTTACTAGGAATTGTCTCCTGACTATGTGAGTGTAGTAAGGATACTTAGAGGGGCTAAATGTTTTTAAAATAGTCTTTTAAGCAATTCTATATATCTCTTCCTTAAAGATACTCAACTTTATCAGTTCCTGAGCCTTTCCAGGGTGTGAAGGCATGCACTGGCTTTCTTCTGGTTTCTCTTTTATTTCTTAGCTTTCTCTGATTTTCCAATTTGGTTAATTGGAAATCAGTTTGGTTACACTTCTATACCTGCTTTCGAGGATCTAAAATTTAAAAGACATCTTTCATCTCCTGGTATCTCTAATTCCTCTTTCTTTGATTCCTTGGTTTATTGTTTATATGTTTTTAAACAATTATTGTATTGTTATTTTTACTCTGGCTTCAGGAGGCACAAAGAAAATGCTTACATTCAGTCCATAATGTTTAACCAGAAATCCCATCTAATAGTCTATATGCTTTTGAGTGTGGCTTACATAGCTGTAACCATATTGAAGAACATAATTTAGTATCCTGCTTTTTAAATGTATTATTATAAGCATTTTCCCAAGACAGTATGTCAATACTTTTTGAACACTAAGATGATATTCATATAATTCATTCTTATTTCAAGTATAGAACTAATTTAGTCTCTAATTTAATAGACCACTATGTGTACTCTTTCTCTCCCAATCCTTATATGTGTTTTTGTTGCTGTTGTTGTTGTTTTTGAGTCGGAGTCTCACCCTGTCGCCCAGGCTGGAGTGCAGTGGCATGCTCCTTCCACTTCATCCTTTCAAGTAGCTGGAACCACAGGCGCACGTCACCACTCCCGGTTGATTTTTGTATTTATGGTAGAGACAAGGTCTCACCATGTTGCTCAAGCTGGTCTCAAACCAGAATGTGGTCCTTTTCTTTCTTTTCTTTTCTTTTGTTTTTTTGTTTTTTTGTTTTTTTTTGAGTTGGAGTCTTACTCTGTCGCACAGGCTGGAGTGCAGTGGCCGCTCCCGGCCACCGCAGCCTCGACCTGCTGGGCTCCGGCCATCCTTCCGCCTCAGCCTTCCGAGTAGCTGGAATTACAGGCGCGCGCTGCCACGCCTGGCTGATTTTTGATTTATTGTAGAGATGAGGTCTTGTCAAGTTGCCCGGGCAAGTCTCGAACCCGCGGGCTCAGGCAATTCACTCACCTCGGGCTCCCAAAGCGCGGGATTACAGGCTGAGCCACCGAGCCTGGCCTTATGTGTGCTTTACATGTGCATATTGTTTGAGAAATTCCTTCAAGCCATTTGAATGTAGCCACTGATTTCCAGAATATCAAATAACCAATCATCTCACATTCATCTCTTTTTTTTTTGTTTGTTTTGAGTTGGAGTCTCACTCCTTCACCCAGACTGGAGTGCAGTGACATGCACGCTCACGGCCACCCCAGCGACGATCTGCTGGGCTCTGGCGATCCTTCCACCTCAGCCTTCCAAGTAGCGGGAACTACAGATGTGTGCTACCATGCCTGCCTAGTTTTTATTTTATTGTAGAGATGAGGTCTCGCCAATTTGCCCAGGCTGGTCTCGAACCCGCGGGCTCAGGCGGTTCACTCGCCTGGGCCTCCCAAAATGCTGGAATTACAGACTGAGCCACCGAGCCCGGCCCTCACATCTATCTTAGAGTATCATGGAAATAATGGTCATGTTCCTTGAAGAGGGGAAAATAATTCAGTTCATTAAGCACTAGGAAAAAAATTGATCTTTTTAAAAAATACATTTTTATTTTATTTTAAAGTTGTGGGGTAGAAGTCAGGATTGCATACATAAGTAGTTTAAGTGCAGATAAAGTTTGGGGCCTCCCGTTGGACCTCACTTCGCCTGGATTTGGGTCAGTTACCCTTATTAAGGTTATGCTCTCCCCAACCCCCGGGGCAGTGTACCCCTACTGCCAATCCCTTTCTTGTAGTATTATGATAGGTGTTGAGGGTCCACTTACGAGTGAGAACATTGGTACCCAGTTCTTTGTTTCTGTGATAGATCACTGAGTATGATAGACTCCAAATCCATCCAAGTTACTGTGAAGTTCATGTCTGTCTGTCCTTCTTTATGGCTGCATAATATTCCATCATATGTTAAAATAAAAACTCCCATTCAGTAATTAAAATCAATCATGAACCTGCTTTTCATGACATAGGGATGGTGAAACCTACTACTTTCACTACCTTGCTCAAAATACAGAAAAAGCGGACCCTGCACATTTACCATAATATTATCAGAAAGGGATTGGCAGTTACAGGATACTGCCCAGGGTGGGGAGGAGCACGACAACAATAAGCGTAGCGGTCTCAAATCAGACAAAGTGAGGACTAAAGGGAGGCCCAAACTTTACTTCTACGATGACCACTTGTATACCTAATCCTGAATTGTACCCCACATCTTTAAAATCAAATCAAACAAACAAATAAACAAAAGCACCTACCTCCAAAAAAACAAAACAAAACACAAAGAGACCCCGCCAATATGCTGAGCCTGTTTCTGGGTTTGAGCAAAAAAATCTGAAGACAAACTAAAGGCCCTGCTTGGTTTTTAAAAATCTAAGTTAGCATCTAGGATGTTTAAATATTAACATCAATTATTATTTGGCAAGGGGTGTAAATACCACTGGGCTTAGGTATTTTTTAAAAATCTGTATTTTTGAACCCGCTTTTGTTTTCTGCTCTGACTGCTTCTTGTACATTAGTGCTCCAATCAACTTGTCGGTATTTGGTCCTTTCATGTTTGATATTCAGGTGCATGCAGTCAGCTATTTTTTCATTCAGGTGTGCACTTTCTTTTTCTGTAAATCTTATGTATACGACTAGAAGGAGTCAATGTGTGTATGATGCAAAATTATGGTCATGAAAAAGTCTACTGTCATTTTCAAACCATTAAGACTCACAAAATTCTAACCAACAATAGAAGCATGGCCCCATATATATTTATTAGATCCCCAATAATAAGAAATACAGCTGCTTCCACTCTTTCTTTATTCCTTTTATTTTTACCAAGCCATCTTTCCATTAGCCTGAGACTCCACCCAACCTGAGGAGTGATGGCTGTGGCAACATTGCCTGGATTTTGCTGCCCTATGCTTGCTATGTAAAATAACAGAGCAAGGGTCCTGGGAAAAATAACATTATTCAACTCTCCCTTCAATTATGACACACTGCTTTCTAGAAAGAGCTATATTCTATATTAAAACTAACTACATATGTCTATCCCATCAGTAAAATGGATTCAGAAGCCATTTGGATAAAATTAAACACAGAGAAAAGTAGACAGTGAATGTTATGAGAGATTATATTTTACAAACTGCCTCAAAAATGTTTTTCTCATGCAGATTACAAGACTGGCCTAGAGACAAGATCTAATAAAGAAAGGGAACTTCTCATGAGCAGACAGATGTCTGCTCAAAGTCCCATTATTCTAAAAACAGAGCACTGGCAAATACTGGCCTAGTAATCACTTTCCCTCAAAGTAGGCAGTGGAAGTAATGAAGGGACCTACTAACTTGGACCTAATTATAAAGAACAACGAAAAAATGTTATGAAGTTGAATGACAGAATTCCTAGTACTGTCAATGTAGAGAGTATCAGAATGAAGAAAGGGAAAACTGAGAAGTAATCATGCATAAACTTCAGACTTTAAAAAATAAGATTTTCTTTTTAAAGGAAAAGAGATAATCAAATGGCCAATGAATAAAATAATATAGAAGGCCGGGTGTGGTGGCTCAAGTCTGTAATTCCAGCACTTTGGGAAGCCGAGGCGAGAGGATTGCCTGAGCCCAGGGATTCGAAACCAGCCTGGGCAACTTGGTGAGACCTCATCTCCACAATAATTCAAAAAATTAGCCAAGCATGATAGTGCATGCCTGTAGTTCCAGCTACTTGGAAGGCTGAGGTGGAAGGATCGCCTCAGCCCAGCAGGTCAAGGCTATGGTGGCCGTGAGCATGCCTCTGCACTCCAGTTGGGCAACAGAGTGAGACTCCAATTCAAAACAATAATAATAATAATAATAATAATAATAATAATAATAATTTATAGATAAAATTATTTCTCTTCAATCAGGAATGTTTTTGATGCAGAAAAAGTTTCTTAAATTTACTTGATGATGTAGGACGCCAATTGGGAGTTTATATTTTTAAAGAATAACAGAAGTTATTTCTCTTCTAATCTTTTAATTTTAGGAAGCTTAGACATAGATTAGTACACATAGTGGTAGTTAAATTTCATAGCTTAGGTGTTTTGATTCGTTTTTAAAATATCCTGTCTGGTCAAGTACAGTGGCTCATATCTATAATCTCAGCACTTTGAGAGGCCAAGGTGAGAGGATTGTATGAGCTGGAAGATCAAGATCAGCCTAGACACATAGGGAGAGCTGATCTCTACAAAAATAATTAAAAATTAGCTGGATGTGGTGGCACACACCTTTAGCCCTAGTTACTCAGGAGGATGAGGCAGAAGGACCATCTGAGCCTAAGAGGTCGAGGATGCAGTAAGCCATGATCATGCCACTTTACTCCAGCCTGGGTGACAGAGTGAGATCCCCTACTCAATTAATTAATTAATTAATTATCTTGCCTATTTTTTTCTTTCAGCCATGAGGGAGTAAGTGTCTGCTATTAAACACCTATAATAAAGACTAGAAAATGAATAAAGTATAGGTAAACTCTATATTCAGACATTAAACAAAAGGACTTTGGCTCCTGAGAAAAGAGAAAAAGGGTGAGCCCTACCACTGCTTAGGTTTTTTTCTTTCCTGGGATAATTCTTAGACTGTGACACAGGAAGAGTTTGGCAATCTTTCTGAATTAAGGAGACAGAAATTGTTTTTCAGGTAATTAGAATTTGTTACAGGGTACCTAAGAGGACAGAAATACACAGAGAAAGAACTCTAAACATTTGAATGGTGGTTTTTATTAAAACAAGTTTTAATAAAATATCAGTCTGCAAATGTATATGATGAGACTCCATAAAGCTGGAAAAGAACAATCTGGGGGAAGGAATAATTACTAGGGAGGTGTAAATCAACACACATAAATTATTGCAACCAAACTGGAGAGGCTTCCTTGAGTACATTCAGTAGCAATCCCAAACAGGGTTTTGTTGAGCATTCAGTAGAGATCCCAAAAGGGATATACCTTAGAAATGGGACAAATTTAGCTCCAGAAAAAGATTATTCTAGACCCACCTACAAGGCTTTAAAACAACTTCAAACGGATAAAACTAACCTGCCAATAACTTACCTACCAGCAAGAAAATGTTCAACATTTGTGAAAGGAATGCAACAATATTCAGCTTTAAATAATATGAAATTGACAATGTCCAGAATACAACAAAAACTACTAGACATGCAAAGAAACCCCAAAATAATAGACCAATAAGTGACAGAGATTTTATATACATATTTAACAGACTAGAACATTAAAAGAGTTATTATGAGTATGAAATATATGAACAATGATAAAAAGGAAAAAAACAAAACATGATTAGGAGAGAAATGGATCATATGTACAATGGGATTCTAAAACGAAGAGAAAGGAAGAAGTCAGAAAAAAATATTTGAAAAAACTTTGGCCAAAATATTTCCAAACTCTATGAAAACAACAACAAAAAAACATAGTTCTAATAAAATCTACTATCAGCAAACAGAATAAACATAAATGAAAACTTCCTGAAGCACCTCAGAATCCAGGTCCTGAAAACAAATGACTAAAAAAAAAAATCTAAAATGGAGCTTGAGGAAAAAAAGACACAATATGTACCAAGGAACAAAGAATGACCTCAGAGATTTCTTCATATATTCTGCAAGTCAGAAAACATTGGAGCAGTATCTTTAAAACAATTGTTAAAATACTGTCAATTGATATTTCCTCAATGAGTGAAAATATCTTTAAAAAAAGAAGACAAAATAAAGAAATTTTTAGAAAAGCAAAAGCTGAGAGAATCCGCTACCTTTTGTAAGATTTTTGCTATATACATGAAGTTGTATAATATCATTTGAGGGTAAAATATGATAAGTATTTCATTATAAGCCCTAATATAGCTACTAAAAACATAAAACAAGGTGGTACATTTAATAAGCTAATGATAGAAATAACGTGAAACCATCAAAGTGCTGAACAAAACTGTGTCACCAAAAGAAGGCTAGAAAAGAGGAAGAAATAAATTACTAATGGGACAAATAGAACACAAATAACAAGATGGTAGATTTAGACCCAATTATATAATTAAATTTAAATGATTCAAAAAAATTCAGTCGCAAATCAGAGATTTTAGATTGAATTTTAAAAAGGAAGATCTAGCTATAGATATCTACAAGAACACTATCTTAAATATAAAAATACAAATAAATTAAAAGCAAAAATATGGCAAAAATAAGCCATAGAATAACTAATCAAAAGAAATCTGACTAGCTATATTAATATCAGAGTACATTTCTGAGCAAGGAATAATTCTAGGGATAGGAAAGAACATAATGACACAGGGGTCAAATCATAGTGTAGACTTTATAACACTAATGACTATGGTGGACCGACAACTAGAGCCTTAAAATATGTGAATCAGAAACTGATAAACCTTGAAAAGAAATAAACAAATCCACAATTCTATTGGCTATTTTAATAATTAAAGAATAAAGCAAAATATTCAGAAAGGTTATAGGAGAACACCTATTAACATCTTGACCTAATTGACATTCATGGAATACTCCACCCAATGACAGAAGAGTACATACTCTTTTCAAATCATGTGGAACATTCACCAGAAGATAACATTTCCTGGGCCACGGCATAGGCTTAAACACTTCCTAAGGGATTTAAATCATACAATGTATATTCTCTGAGTACAAATCACTAAACTAGAAATCAATAACAGAATGATAGCTAAAAAATCATTTGGAAATAAAACAATACCCTTTAAATAACTTTTTAGTAGAGACAAGATTTTGCTATGAAATCTCATATGAGGCCTCTTCTCATAGTAGGATATGAGACAAGGTCTCACCAAGAAATAACAAGATGAATTAGATAATATTTTGAACTGAATATAAATAGAAATAAACAACATACCAAATTGCATGCAATGCAGTTAAAACACCGCTGAAGGCAATATATAGCACAAAATACGTAGGAGAAAGGTCTAACAACAATTATGCATGCTTCTGCCTTAAGAAATTAGAAAAAGAACAAAGCCGAGGTAAAAAAACAACAAGCAAACACAAAACCAATAAAGATAAAAGAAGAAATGAACTAGAACACAGAAAAAAATAGAGAAACTTAATTAAGTCAAAAGTCGGTTCTTTGAAAACATCGCTGGCGACTAGTGCCACAGCTGCTGGGCTTGGACCCTAGCATTTCCTGGGATGCAAAAGCCGAGTGTCATTTTCTTTTTCTTTTTCTTTTTTCTTTTAAATCAACAAACCCTCCCTGGGAAGAAAATGCTGGAAAAGACTGTCTAAGCGGGGGCTCATGAGCAAGGGACCAGGCCCTTGGTGCAACAGCTGGCGCTGCAGTTTCTCTGCTTCATCCCTGGCTTTGTTCCTGTGAAAAAGCAACAGGGAGAAAATATTGCCCCAGGCTCTCCCTCACCAGTGCGGCAGGAGAGAGACAGCCAGCTCCTGGCTTTGCCTCACCCCTTCAGCGCCTGGCAGGGCACTGGCAGCAGAGGCTGAAGAGGGAGTCCAGAGGCAAAGTCCCACAGAAGAGGACAAGAGAGGCACCTCACCACCATCTTGAAGGCTGGGCAGGAAAGTGCTCCAACTTGCTCACCACCGAAAACAGACCCAATCTTTGTGACTGGCAGATCAACTACTCAGGGACTGATCATGACCCAGAGAGAAGGTCCTGAAAGCACAAACTTCAGAGGGACCTGATGAGTGCTGAGTTCCAGGCACTTCACCCTCTACCTTGATCCAGCTGCAGAACAAAGGGTGTGGCCTTACCCAAAAGGGTAAGGAAGGACTCCAAAGAGATCAGTGGTGAGTCCAGGGCTGACCCAAACCCTCTCCTCCCCAGCAATCAACTGAACATCAGACCCACACAGCTGGCCATGACTGAGAGAGACAAACCCAGGCGGAGCCTGGACATCAGTCTCCATGGGAGAACTCCACTCCAGGACAGGCCTGGCTGGGGCATCCCCACGAGTACATACATGGGGAAGAGACAATCCCGTTTCCACTTCCCCTCCAGGAGATCTCCCTGACTATACGAGAGTGGGAGGGGAGGACTGCAGCCCCACCCACCTCCATTGCCCCTTCTCCTTCCCTGCTTCAGACACTGAGGAGAGAGTGAAAGAGGTGGCTCTGCAGGAAAGACCTGATTTTTTTTTTTTTTGAGTTGGAATCTCACTCTGTCACCCAGACTGGAGTGCAGTGGCACTCTCCCGGCCACCGCAGCCTCGACCTGCTGGGCTCCGGCAATCCTTCCACCTCAGCCTCCAAGTAGCTGGAACTATAGGCGCGCGCTACCACGCCCGGCTAATTTTTTGAATTATTGTAGAGATGAGGTCTCGCCAAGTTGCCCAGGCGGGTCTCAAACCTGCAGGCTCAGGCAATCCACTCAGAAAGACCTGATTAAGAGGAACAATTACTAGAGCCTGCTACAGGAGGGCAGAGTTTTTTTTTAATTTTCAATTTTAAAAAAACTTTTGACTGTTGTTCATCTATTTTTTAAATATTTTTCCTTTGGGCATAAAAGTGTATGTGAGAGTTTGATCTGCTTCCTCCAAATATTTTTTCTTTTCTTTTCTGTTTCTTTCTTCTTTTATTTGTCATTTTCTGTTTATGTGAGTATATGAATGACTGAGTGTTCACCTTTCAATTTTGTTGTTGGTTTGCTTTTGCTCTTTTGTTCTTCTGGGTTTTTTTACTTTTCATTTTTTTATAATTTAAAGTATGTGTCAATATATGTGTGAGGGTTCAACCTGAATTTCTTCCCTGCCCCCCCAACCGGTCTTTCTGTTTTTCTTCTCTATTCGCTTTATGCAGCATGTGTATGTGTGTGTTTAGTTTTCTTGGGTTTTTTTTGTTGTTGTTTGTTTTGTTTCACTTTGTTGTTATTCCAGTTTGTTTTGGGGTGTGTATGTATGTCTGTGTGTGTGTGTGTGTGTGTGTTCAATTGTTTTTTGCATGGTTTCTGCTTTGTGTCATCATATAGAGCTGTGGTAGGGAGTGGGTCTCAGGGAACACATACCACAATAAGTGAACATTGTAATTTGCAAGTGGTTTCTGAATCCTAGCACCCCATCCCCTACTTTATTTGAATTTCAAAAACTACAAGAGACAGCAAATCTTCCCACCCATCACCCTATTTCAAAATAGAACAAATGCAGAGCCCAGAGCAGGGAAGAATAGAGGACTGAGCAAGCATCAGAAGGGAATGCCTCTCCCATTAACACTGAATAGCAGAGCTAAAGAGAAAAACAAGAGATCTGTCACAAATGAGGAAAAACCAAAGGAAGACCTCAGGCAACTTCAAGTGTGCCAAAGACAAAACTCCTGAAAAATCAGACCTTGGTGCCCAAACAATGGAAATCACAAACGACTGGCCCCAGAATACAAGAGGGATTAGGGAATGGATGGAAAGAGTTAATAAGACTCAAGAAAGACAAGATGCAACACTGAAATAACTTGTAACAGAGATTTTGGCCATAAAAAATTACATCCAGGAAATAAATAACAAGGTGACAAGCATGGAAAGCAGAATTAATCTAGCTGAAGGAAGAATCTCAGAACTTGAAGACCAAAACACGGAATTAACCCAATCTGTAAAAAAACAAAGAAAACTCAGAAAGAAAGAACAAAGCCTCCAAGAGATATATGATTATATTGAGAGGTCAAACCTACACCTGATTGGTATCCCAGAAGAAAAAAGGGAAATGGAGAACAACTTGGAGCAAGTATTCCAGGATGTAATCCAAGAAAACTTTCCCCATCTCACCAGAGATGTGACCAGTCAAGCACAAGAGATACAGAGAACCCCCATATGATGTCAAATGAGAAGACCAACCCCTAGACACACAGTAATTTGCCTACACAAAGTAGGCACAAAAGAAAAAATCC
>CAUYQG010132468.1:0-13010 GCA_963574415.1 Tarsius wallacei
TTATGCCAAAAGCCCAAAAGATAGCCAGATGTCATAAATATAATGCGTACGTCAAAAGAAAAAAGTGCAGTTATTGCTATATTAAAGATTGTGAGACCAGATATAATTGACAGCTTTATTTAACCTTTAAAAACTGCTTGCTTAAAATAGTTAGAATTTAAGGTGTTAAGCCATTAGAGATAGAGTTTGGTAAAAAATCACATATGTTTAAATATATACCCTTTTTACTTTTTGATTTCTTAGCTTAGAATAAGGTAAGTTTCATAAATTTTATAGATATAAGATTAAGTTAGTAAGGTTAAGAATTTAGCAAGTGGTAATGGTGACAAACACAAAAATAAGTTTTAGGCTTTGACGTTTTTAAACAATATGTATTAATCATTAACTTTGAAATTATATTATGTAAGAATTTTTGTGTGTAGTGATTGTAACTAAGAAATGACGTCAGCTTGTAATTGTATAACCACAAAGAGATTAATTCATGAGTGTGATTTTACTATAAATAAATGATATCTGGCTTATGAAAACTTGCCAGAGTGCCTGAAGAAACTCTGGTCTCGACTCTTCCTTCGCCTTCTCACACCTCCTTGCCGGGTCCCCGTGAACCCTCCGGAGCAGGACTCCAACAACTAATGGCAGAGTCCTGAACTGACTTTTTTTTCATTTTTAATTTTGAAGATGTGGGGTACAATTCAAGGTTAGGTATACAAATGTTCATTATGCAGGTCCCCTTGTTGATGGGGTGTGCTCCGCTCCACCCCTGGCAGTTTCCCCCTACTGCTGAACTGACTTTAAGACAACTCAATGGCAACTCTCCCAGCCCCCAAAATAATAGATACTGGAAACATTTTTCCCCACTCAGTTCCCCAGTCAGTTCCCCAGTCCGTGAGGAAAGGACTCTGTGGACAGAGCAGTGCATCTCCGTTATATCTTTCTGAACCCAACCTCCCCAGTAATCCCCTCCTCAGAAACAAAAGAAGCCAAAATAAGGAAGATGCCCATTTAAAGTATTCTAATGGGATGTTCATGGATTGGTGGAGCATCACACTTTAGAAGTTGCGACTAGACATGGTCTTTGAAGCTCCAAAGGCTTGTTTGCCAAGCCAGTTCAGTTACATACTCCTTGTGTGACCTCAAGTAAGGTATTCCATGCCCATTTCTTCAAGCACAAATTAAAAATAATACCTATGTTTCTAGTAGTATTTATAACTTAGATACTGTATATATAAAGGAGCTAGTAAGGCAAACATGGCAAATACTTAATCAGCATCATCACCATTACTGCTGTTGTTTCTGTGCCTTCTAGAGGGGTTAGCTTTCATAAGCATGGGAGACACACAGCCTAACTTTCTCCTTCAGACCAGGAGCTAACATGGTCAGGGAAGGGACTAATCCAGTAGAATCATTAGGAAATGGATCTTATTTTCTCTTCTGCTCTCCTTTTTGAGGAGCCTACATTTACTCATCCTCAGGATGTGGAACTTCTGAGAACTTCTAGAAGCTTGCAACCTGTCCACCAACTTTAACTTTACATTCTGTATGAAACTGCTAGTAGCTGACAAAAAATATGAGATTCTTTCTTGCTTCTATGTCTGTGCATATGGTGTACCCTCAGTTAAGTAAAAAAAAAAAGTAGGAATGCCACTCCGTAAGACTCATATCTAGAATCTAGAATTCTATCTAGATTTATTCAGTACTGAAACTTGGTTCAGTACTCACCTACTCCAATAAACTCTGCTTTGACAAACTTAGGATTTAGTAGGTGAGGTAGTCTCTTTTTATCTGGATGTTTTCTATGATATTTAAAAATTAAATATATCCTACACATCAATATGCTTGTCAAATCATGTTGTTTAAGGTTATAGTCAGGCCTCATTCCTTAATTTGATGTACCAACTCTAAAGTGGAGAGGTATGCATCAGATGTTCAGAAGAACATTAAAAACATTATGTCTCCCCATGGGCTAATATCTTAAATCTCTATTAAGTCAGTCAAAAGAGATGCCTATTCAGCCTTGGAAACATCTGAGTCAGAAGCAAGCATTGTTGGTCCCCATTCTAACCCTGTGCAGTAGAGAACGCCCTGGCCCCAAAATGACATTATATCATTAACTGACTTGGGCTCCATAACACAAAAGAAAGCATAGAACTTGGTGTCGTTACATATCTTAATTCTTTAATTGAACACACCTATTCAGTTAGTTCCTTTTCATTCATTCACTCTTACATCTAGGTCAATCAAAGGTGAAAAGTCAGGCCACTCAATGATGCCAACAACTATTTGGGCTAATATACAAGGAGATGTATTCATCAAATCATAGTATCTCATAGAATACCTTCACTGCACCTAAAAACCTCCTGTTCCACCTATTTTTCCCTTCCTCACATGTATATCTGACTGATCCTTTTATTATCTCCATAGTTTTCCTTTTTCCAGAATGTCATATAATCAGAACCATATAATATATAGCCTTTTCAGATTGGTTTCTTTTGTGTAACATGCATTTAAGCCTTCTCTCTCTTTTAGTGGCATGATAACCCATTTCTTTTTATTGCTGAATAATGTTCCATTGTATGGATCTTACCAGTTTCTTAATCTATTGACCTACATAGTTATATACGTCAGCATACAGGTTCTGGTGTGTGTTTTGTGTTTACATTGGTGTGGTTTTGTGTGTTCTGGCTTTGTTTTCAAATCACTGCAGTAAATACCAAAAAGCATCATTGCTAGATCATTTGGTGTATGTTTTATGTTGTAAGTAACTGCCAAACTGTCTTTCAAAGTGGCTGTACCATTTTGCATTTTTATCAGCAATAAGTGTTCCTGATGCTTCATATCTTCACCATTGGATGTTGCCAGTTATTTGAATTTGAGAGATTCTATTAGGTGTGTAATATCATTTTCACTTAATTAGCAATTTTCCTGATGATATATGATGTGGAGCATCTTTTCATATGCTTATTTTCCATCTGTATATCTTTGAGATATCAGTTGAATATAACTTTTTAATCAGACTGCTTGTTTTCTTGTTGAATTTTTAAAATTCTGTATGTATTTTGGTTCGATGTTCTGTTCTACACTGAATATATCTATTGCAAAGATTGTCTTTGAAATCTAGTTCCTCAACTCTTGCTTTTATGAATTGTGCCTTTGATGTTTTCTAAAGTAATTGCCAGACCCAAAGCCTTCTGTGTTTTCTATGTTCTAAGAGTTTTGTAATCTTGACTTTTACAGTTAGTCTATAATCCCTTCTGAGTTAATTTTTCTGAAGGATATAAGATCTGTATCTAGACTTACTTTTTTGCATGTGGGTATTCAGTTGTTCCAGGACCATTTAAAAAGATCATCTTTGCTCCATTTTATGCCCTGTGTTCCTTTACCAATGATTAGTTGACTGTATGAATTTCTATAGGTCTATTTATGGGATCACTATTCTGTTCCATTGATCTACTTGTCTATTCTTTCATCACTACCACACTGTCTTGATTATTGAAGATTTATAGTAAGTCTTAAAGCTAGGTTTTGTCAATCTTTCAACTTCGTTCTTCTCTCTCACAATTGTATTGTTTTCTCAGGACTTTTTTTTCTTTCTATATAAACTTTAGAATCTTTTATAAATGTCCACTAATGATTTGTTAGGATTTTTGCTGGAATCGTGTTACATATATAAATCAAGTTGGGGAAAACTGACATCTTCACGTTGTTGAGTCTTTCTATTCACATGCATGAACTATCCTTTCATTTGTTGACTTTTGATTTCTTTGAGAGTTTTTTCTTGTATATAGATCCTATGCTTATTTTGTTAGATTTGAACCTAGATATTTCATTTTCTGGTTCTAAAGAACATTATATACACTGGTTTTAATTTTAAATTCTAATTCATTGCTAGTATATAAGAAAGTGATTGGCTCATATATTGCTTTTCTATCATGCAACCTTCCTATAATTACTTATTTCATTCTAGGAGTTTGGGGAGGCTTAAGGAGAATTTCTTACATAGCTTATTATGTCACTTATGACCAAAGACAGTTTTTATTTCTTCCTTTCCAATAGATGTGTGTTTTATTTCTTATTGCATTATCAAGGACTTCTGTTATGCTGTTCAATAGAAGTGGTGAGAGTGAATCTCATTGCCTTACTTTTGATGTAAGTTGGGAAAAAAATCTAGTTTCTGACCATTAAGTTAACTAGCTGTAGGTGTTTTTTAGATTTTTTTAATTGGGTCAAGGAGGTTTTCCTCTCTTCTGTGTGCTGAGGGTATTTATTATGAACATGTGTTGTCAAATGCTTTTTCTGCATCTGTTGATGTCATATGATATTTCTTTTGCCTGCCAATGTGATGGATTATATTAATTTTTTAATGTTGAGTCAGCCTTCATATATGGAATAAATCTCATTTGGTCACATGCATAATATACTTTATATTTTGTTGAATTTGATTTGTTAACATTTTGAGGATTTTTATGTCTATGATCACGAGAGATATTCATTATTGAAATTACCTGGGCCTGATGTTTTCTGTTTTGGAAGGTTAATTAACTCATTTTCTTTAGTAGACAAGCACATTCACATTATTTCTCCTTAAGTTTGGTAGATAATATTTTTTAAAAGTGATCTGTTTTATGGACATAGTTGTTAATAACTCCTTTATTTTAATGTCCATAGTGCATTTTATGGTCCTGAATGTGGGTTTATTGATGAAATATTCCATGAGATCTTGAGAAGAATGTATTCTGCTGCTGGTGGCAAAGTATTTTATAGATATCGTAACACATTTGATTTAACTGTGTTCAATGTCAATTATGACATTACGTTTTTTTTAACCTGCTGGATCTGTCACTTTCCAATAGAGGAGTATTAATCTCCACCTATAATAATGGTTTTATTCACTTCTCTTTACAGTTCTGTCAGTTTTTGCCTCACATATTTTGATCTATTGTAGGTACACATTAAAGATTTCTGTCTTTTCATAGAATTGATTTCATCATTATTATATAATATCCCTTTGTATGCCTGATAATAGTACTTGCTCTGAGTTTGCTTTGATTTAAATTAATATAGCTACTCCAGTGTTCTTTCGACTAGTGTTAGCAAACTGGAAAAAAATAGACTATGCTTTTACTCTATGTCTTTATAGAGTAGTTTTTGTATGAGAAAACATGTGGTTGGGTTTTTTCAATTTTTTAATTTACTTCAAATGTATTTTTCAAAGATTAAAATATGAAACTTGAGAGAATAAACAATATGCTCAAGTTCACACACCCTCAAAGGTAGAGACAGGACTAGCTAAATGTTATTTTTAGATACCTAATCTCTGAGTCTAACCAGATTCAGCTGACCTATTGCTGTCCAGGTTCTGAGGCTGGGAAGGTATCATGGAATATCTAATTCATCTGTTTTCTGAACCTTCTTTTCTGGTTCATATTGATTTAGTCATCTTGGTACCCATCCTACACTGGAACATTAAAATACATTAGAATCCAGGAGATTGCTCTGATGCAAACAGAAGGAGAAGTGACAAAAACAAGAAAGCACAGCTTACAAATTTCTTGCCCAGGAATTCATTATTGCACAGAAAAGCAAGCTACAAAGTGTCAGTAATCTCGACTTCCTAAAAAGAACCTTGAAGTGGCCATCATGACTAAAAACAAGCATTTCTCAATATCCTTTCATCCCTTCAAACTCCTTGCAGGTGTCCCTGCTACACAATCCACAACGTATTGCTTCACCCTCAATGCTCACATTGCAGCATCGTACTTCGGACAAAAGAACTTTTCCGCACACAGACTATACCTAATGATATTTATTCTCTAATATTATATTTTATGACACAAGCATGTTGATTTCTGGGAAGAGAAAATGATGCCAGATATCCAATTGAGTCAAATCTTTGATATGGTTTTTTATTCAATCAGCTGGCGAGCTGGGCCCCTAAGAAATGTACTGCCAGCCCGGGATCCACGTGGTGGCCAGGATGTGATGGCGTCCGGATGGGGAGCATGGTGGCACCCAAGAGCTCGGTGATGCCAGCAGCTGCAGGGTCCGCTAAGAGTGTTGCAGCATTCTTGATTGGGGGGGGGGGGTCAGTGAGCCGAGTCCCGAGAAGTGTCACAGCTCCGTCGGGTCGGTGGGCTGGCAAGCCAATCCCCAAAGAGTGTTACAGCTGTGCTGGTTCAGCGGCCCCATCCGTTCTCCTTAGCTCTGTGAGCCCGTTCACTCTACTCCGTTGTCGGCTCCATTCCACCGTGGGCTCCACTCTGCCATCGGCTCTACTCCACTGTTAGCGCCACTCCACCATCAGCTCCACTCCTCGGTCAGCTCTGTCAGCTTCACTGGCTCCACCCGCTCTGTCAGCTCTGCCGCTACCACGGCTGGCAAGCCAACCCAAGTGTATGCGGCTCTTCATGTCCAGCGGTCTTCATGTCCGGCGGTGTTCAGATCTGGCAGTCTTCAGCTGCCCCTCCATCCGGGCTCTTGTCGCACGCCCAAGAAGAATGGGGAAAGCAGACAGCCGGAGGGTTAGAAAGTAGGAATTTATTGAGAAGACAGGAAAGCTCCTGGCAGCAAAAGGGGACTGGAGCCTTACTGGGTTGCCACAGCAGACAGGAGTTTATATAGTCTCCAGAGCCTGCTGATTGGTTGGCAACAGCACCAATCAGAGAGAGGTCTTAGTAGATACATCAATTGGGAGAGGGTTGGGAAGGGTCAATCAGGAAAAAATGAGCGGAAGATGAAGTCTGCGGACCTGGAAGTGGGTGTGTCCACTCCAGTCTTGGGCTTGCAGCTACCGGACCTGCACTAACTGTCTGCCTATCAGATGTCTAACTTTCTCCTCTTTCATTCCCCTCTCTGGAGTAGTAACCCTAACTGACCTTAGGGAGTAGGGATGATGACCAGTCTGGCTACTTCCTGCTGATCATGGGCATCATATGAGGACAGCAGCTAGGGTTCCTCCAGAGGGCAATCTAAGGGTCCTCAGTAGTAGGAAGCTTCCATACAAGGTTCCATTTTCATTACCATCTGGAGCTTGATAGCCTCTAGATGAGAAGAAATAAATTTTACTAGGAGATTAATTATGCATGGACCAAATATGAACAAAACAGTAAAAGGAGCTATCAAGGCAAAAATCCACACCCATATATTAGAAATTCCTAGAGAAGATAGAAAGGATTGCAGACAACTAGGTCCTGACCCTGCCTGTTCTCTTAGAGTATCACTGATTTTGATATTATTTTTTATGACCTGCAGGTTGTCTTCTACCTGGGAGGACGTGTTAATCCAGAAACAACAAGTTTCATTTAATAATGAGCATATCCAGTGTTTGACAGTTTTGCAGAACCATAGTAGTTAGTGAATTAATAGATATTTGTTGATTCTCAGTAGCAGCTACTATGGCTTTCCACCCTTGCTGTACCATGAGGGTGAGATTTAATAGAGAATTTTCTAACAGGGGTATCCTGGCAAACCAGAAGAAACCTTTGGCAATGGAATGTCCTAGTCCAGGTCTTTGCAAAACTGGATGGTCAAGGGTACATCCTCCTAGATTAGGTATATTATAACTAGGCATTTTAGTACTGGACGGAGGCCCCAAATCTCTGTGACTGCTTTGTCACTGTATGGATTGCTCCAAGAAAGATCCTACATTTAGAATATGCACAGAGGAAGTCATCTGAGTCTGATTGAGGATCATCACCTTAGAGACAGCAGCTACTATTGTGCAAGGACCTTTCCATCCATAGGGTAAAACCAAGTATAATCCATTACCACATAAAAAGTAACACCAGTTCCAATTAAAGAAGGTACCCCAGGCCAGGCTCGGTGACTCAGTCTGTAATCCCAGCACTTTGGGAGACCAAGGCGAGTGGATTGACTGAGCCTGAGGGTTCGAGACCAGCCCAGGCAACTTGGCAAGACCTCATCTCTACAATAAAATCAAAAATAGCCGGGCATGGTAGCGCACGTCTGTAGTTCCAGCTACTTGGAAGGCTGAGGTCGAAGGATCGCCCGAGACCAGCGGTAGAGGCTATGGTGGCCATGAGAGTTCATGCCACTGCACTCCAGCCTGGCTGAAGGAGAGAGACTCCAACTCAAAAAAAAAAAAGAAGGTACCCCGATGGATGCAAATGGGAAGAATATCCCAGTGATTGTAGTTTTCTTTGGTTCATCGGGGTTACTGGAACAGTCATGAGGAAAATTATCTTTGGATAACATTAGCTGTTCCTATTTAGTGTTCTTCCAAGGGACCATTCTGCTATGTGTATGGGTTTTGCAGGCATGATGATTAGGGTTATATGAAAAGTTTGTGCTCCAGAAAAATTTAGAGAGGATATGTCCAGGGTGGGTATCATAATAATGAGACTTACATATACCCCAGGTTATAACTATTCCCGTGTGTTGACACATTAGGACAAGGTAGCCACAGGGGCTGATGATACACTAACAGGTGTCAGTGCAATGCACCATATCCTGACAATTTGATGCATTTATGATTGTATACTCTGGCCATACAGTTGATGTTTTTCAAGTATGACTTTACATCAGCCAGTTTTGGTAGGGACTCCATTAAAGACTAGAGCTCACGGTCCCCATACTCCACATGATGTCTTATTTTGGTGGAACACAGTTACATTACAATACCTGGGGGAAAGTCATCCCACCCAGGATAGTCCTAAATGTGATTGAAAGCAGAGAGAAGCATTTCCCCACACTTCTGCCACTTCTCTAACCTTAATTGAGGCCTTTTCATCTTAGGGAGCTTTCTGGTTGGGTTTCACTGCTCCTTTTAGGGCAGTGGATTCATACCAAGAACCACTGAGATTTCTAATATGCTTGAGAAACAATGGTAGAAATATTAGAAAGAGAGCTGAAGAAGGTCCCCCCGTGGGCATATCCAGCAGTTTGAATAATTACCCTGTTGAGTCAAATACATAATGGAGGAAGACAGGTGTGCTTATAAGAAACCAGGGCTAGTGATGGCAAAAATAAGGAGCAAAATAGACCAGGCATTTGCTCATTCCCATGAGGGAAATCTCACAGGAGGAATAAAGGGTATGACTGTCTAAGGAAGTAAATAATCCCATGGGTGTTCAGAGTTAAAGGGTCCTTAGCAAAGGCATTTAATAGTACAAATCAAGATAAACACAAAGACAGCAAGTATAGGTAAGGCTACAAGGAGAATATGCATGGTAGGAAATTATTGACACTTATCTTTTACAATCTTTAGTTTGAGGTCTTCAATTTCTTCACAATGATATTGTGGGTATCCTTCTAGGTTAGCAGAGGCAACTTCTTCTGGACTCCAGGCTTTCATTCTAGTATAATGAATCCAAGAGTCTATTCCAGCAAACTTTACTACCAAAAGAGTAGAAAGAACAGTTGTAAAGTCCCTCCCAATTTGGGCCTGAAGAAGGGGAAAGAAAGGGAAGAACCCACACCAGTACCAAATTTCCTGGGTTCCATATACCATTCTACAGTACACACACAATATTTTTTTTTACAAGCTTAAACCCTCTATTTTTTGTCCTATATTTTCCTTCCTTTAAAAAACCAACCACTGGCAAGGCACGGTGGCTCATGCCTATAATCCTAGCACTTTGGGAGGTCAAGGTGAGAGGATTGCCTGAGCCCACAGGTTTGAGACCAGCCTGGGCAATTTGGTGAGACCCCAACTCTACAATAAATCAAAAAAATTACCCAGGCATGTGGCATGTACCTGTAGTTCCAGCTACTTGGAAGGCTGAGGCGGAAGGATTGCCGGAGCCCAGTAGGTCAAGGCTGCAGTGGCTGGGAGCAGCCACTGCACTCCCATCTGGGTGATAGAGTGAGACTCCAACTCAACAACAACAAAAAAGAAAACATCAACAAAACAAAAACCTGGTTCTTTGAAATAATTAAAAAGTTTGATGGACAACTAGCCAGAATGACCAAGAAAAAGAGAGAAAAAGCTCAAATAAACACAATCAGAAATATAAAAAATCAAATCACAACTGATCCCAAAGAACTACAAAAGATTCCCAGAGATTATTATGTACACTATATGGAAGCAAACTTGATAACCTAAATGAATTGGAGGACTTTCTGACATCACCCAACCTCCCCAGGTTGAAACAAGAAGACATTGAGACACTATATAGACCAATAACAACCCAGGAAATTGATTCTGTCATAAGAAAACTACCTACAAAAAAAAAGCCATGGACCAGATGGCTTTCCAGCAGAATTCTACAAAACATAAAAGGAGGAGCTGATACCAATCACATTGAAAGTATTCCAGGCAATTGAGAAAGATGAAATTTTTCCCAAATCATTTTATGAAGCCAGCATCACTTAATACCCATACTGGGTAAAGATCCAACCAGAAAAGAGAACTACAGGCCAATATCCCTATGAACATAAATGCAAAAATCCACAACAAGATTCTAGCAAATCAGATCCCAAAACACATCTCAGAAATCATCCACCGTGACCAAGTAGGCTTCATCCCCAGAATGCAGGGCTGGTTCAACATTCACAAGACCATAAATGTAATTGAATACATCAACAGATGTAAAAACAAGAACCACATAATTATCTCATTAGAGGCAGAAAAAACTTTTGATAAAATCCAGCATCCCTTCTTCATAAAAATCCTCAAACACCTAGGTATAGAAGGAACAAACCTCAAAATAGTACATGCCATCTACGATAAACCCACAGCTAACATATTGCTAAATGGACAGAAACTGGAAACATTTCCTCTGAAAACTGGAACAAGACAAGGCTGCCCACTCTCACCCCTCTTGTTCAACAGTGTGTTGGAAGTCCTAGCTCAGGAAATTAGACAAGAGAAGGAAATCAAGGGTATCCAAATAGGAAAAGAGGAAGTCAAGTTATCCCTCTTTGCTGATGATATGATCCTATACCTTGAAAATCCAAGAGAATCTGTCAAAAACCTGCTTGCACTGATAAAAGACTTTGGTAAAGTCTCAGGGTATAAAATAAATGTGCAAAAGACAGTTGCATTCCTATACACCAACAACAAGCAAGCAGAGACCCAAATTAAAAGCACTATCCCATTCACAATAGTCACAAAAAAAAAAGAAAGAAAGAAATACCTTGGCATCTTTCTAACCAGAGATGTGAAAGACCTTTACAATGAGAACTACAAAGCACTGCTCAAAGAAATCCAAGAAGACACAAACAAATGGAAAAATATC
The DNA here is from genome assembly GCA_963574415.1 of Tarsius wallacei. Lineage (NCBI taxonomy): Eukaryota > Metazoa > Chordata > Mammalia > Primates > Tarsiidae > Tarsius > Tarsius wallacei. Next base: position 11,196 of record CAUYQG010132468.1, read on the forward strand.
CCATGAATCAACATTGTTAAAATGTCCATCCTACCAAAGGCAATCTACAGATTTAATGCAATACCCATTAAGTTACCAACATCATTCTTCTCAGACCTGGAAATGACAATACAGAAATTCATATGGAAATATAAATGACCACGAATAGCCAAAACAATCTTTAACAAAAGAAATAAAGCAGGAGGTATTATACTTCCAGACTTCAAACTTTACTATAAGGCTACAGTAATCAAAACAGCCTGGTATTGGTACAAGAACAGACACATAGACCGATGGAACAGGATAGAGATTCCAGAAGCAAAGCCTCAATTTCTCAACCAACTCATCTTTGACAAAGCCTCCAACAACAACCACTGGGGAGAGGAGAATCTATTCAGTAAATGGTGCTGGGAAAACTGGCTGATCGCATGCAGAAGATTGAAACAGAACCCCTATCTATCACCATACACAAAAATTAACTCTAAATGGATCAAAGACCTAAACATAAAACCTCAGAGAACAAGAATCTTAGAAAATGCAGGAGACACCCTTATGGAAGTTGGAACTGGCAACCAATTCCTATTAAGAACCCTAAATGCCTATACCTTAAGAAATAAGATAGACAAGTGGGACCTCATCAAACTAACAAGCTTCTGCAAAGCAAAAGAAACCATCAAGAGAGTGGAGAGGCAGCCCTCAGAATGGGAAAAATAATATTTGCCAACTATATAGCTAACAAAGGCCTAACATCTACGATCTACAAGGAACTTAAACACAGCAAAAGGAGAAAAACAGCCCCATTAAAAAGTGGGCAAAAGACATGAATAGAATAGACACTTCTCAAAAGAAGATATACGGGCAGCCAATAGACACATGAAAAAGTGCTCAGCATCACTCATCATCAGAGAAATGCAAATCAAAACCACATTGAGATACCACCTAACCCCAGTACGAATGGCCATCATTAATAAAACAAACAACAGATGCGGGCAAGGATGCAGAGAAAAAGGAATGCTTCTACATTGCTGGTGGGAATGCAAACTAGTGCAACCTCTTTGGAAGGCAGTGTGGCGGTATCTGAAAGAACTAGGAATTAACCTTCCATATGACCCACCAATTCCCCTATTGGGAATATACCCAGAGGAACTCAAATCATTCTACAAAAAAAAGGTATCTGCACACGTATGGTTGTTACAGCTCTTTTCACAATAGCAAAAACATGGAACCAACCATGTTGCCCATCGAAGTTGGGCTGGATTTTAAAAAATGTGGTACATATACACAATGGAATATTATGCAGTCATAAAGAAGGACAAACATATGAACTTCGCAGCAGCTTGGATGGATTTAGAGTCGATCACACTCAGTGATCCATCACAGAAACAAAGAACAGAGTACCATATGTTCTCCCTCATAAGCAGATCTTGAACAATTATAATACTATAAGAAAGTGATTAGCAGTAGTGGGAAGCTGTTGGGGAGGGGGGTGGGATTGGCAGTTGAGGGAAACTGCTAGGGGAGGGAGGGTTATACCTCATCAACAAGGGTACCTGCATAATCAATGTTTGTATACCCAACCCTGAATTGTATCCCACATCTTTATAATTTAACAAAACAAAACAAAACACACAGGATTGATCCCCTAGTCAAATAAAATATCTGGTGTAACCAACATTAAAACGTATCATAGATCTAAAAAAAAAAAAAAAAAAGAAATCTACTGCATCCATCTTATGAAATAAAGACAGGTATAATGACCTAACAAAATTTACACTAAAATAGAAAACTACAGACCAATCTCAAATATAAATGGGATATAAGAATTCTAGTCAAAGC
>CAUYQG010132469.1:0-17625 GCA_963574415.1 Tarsius wallacei
GGGCATGGTAGCGCGTGCCTGTAATTCCGGCTACTCGGAAGGCTGAGGCGGAAGGATCGCCGGAGCCCAGCGGGTCGAGGCTGCGGTGGCCGGGAGCGGCCACTGCACTCCAGTCTGGGCTACAGAGTGATACTCAAACTAAAAAAAAAAAAAAAAAAAGAGGCATGGATGGAAGTGGTAAATAAAATAATGGGCGGGCCACACGGGGACTAAAATAAGTGTTAGATTCTGACTTACAGCCTCGCTCCAGATACAACTGTACCATTAAAGTACATCAACTCACTTGCCTCTCACTGATAGGGTTTTGATATGAGTCTGCAAGCAATTGATTTATTATGGTCTCTGTGCAGTCAAACCTCCCTGCTAAAGTTAATCTGCATTTGCAGCCACTCCCCAGCACTGACATCACTGCCTCAGTTCTACCTCAGATCATCAGGCATTAGATTCTCATAAGGAGTGTGTAACCAAGATACCTGGCATGTGCAGTTCACAATAGGGTTCACACTCCTATGAGAATCTAATGCCACCACTGATCTGACAGGAAGTGGAGCTCAGGTGGTAAATGTGAGTGAAGGGGAGCAGCTGTAGATACAGATGAATCTTTGCTTACTGGCCCACTGCTCACCTCCTGCTGTGTGGTCCAGTTCCTAACAGGCCACGGGCTGTATTGACTGGTACTGGTCTGTGGCCTAGGGGTTGGGGACTCTGTTTTAAACTACCATAATTTATTGAATATAAGATGCCTTCCCTGTAAGATGTACCCTTATTTTGTATATTTCTAAGAAAGATAAAATGTTGCCCATTATAAATGTAAGAATCTATCCATTATAAGTCACATCCCAATTTCAGATAACTTTAAAAAATATTCTTCTTAGAATCAGTAAAACATAACATTGCTTTAGCTCAGTTTCTACTTTTCAAGTACATCTATTATTGGAATGTGAACTTTTTGTTCTGTCTTCTATGTCTGTCAACTTCTTTGTTAGTGTCCTCTTTCTTCTACACACTGAGAGACTTTCACAAACTTTCTTTCACATCAATTCTGTTTTCTGCAATATCAACTATGCCACTTTTAGATTTTAAATTTGTAAATATATTTCCTTACTTCATTCAAATAACAAACACTTTTGTTTGTTTCTCAGGCAGTGCCCCCCTTCGTCTCAATCTGCCACGTAATCTTGGGTCTGTTTATGTAGAAATCTAAGCTTTCTTGAATTTTATTCAGATTGTAAGCAGATAATTTCTATAATATAAATTTTCTGTTATAATTATTTTCAGAAATAGGGTTTTCTTTTTCTTTCTAGTTTATAGTCTATAGTTTTCTTACTGTTAATATCTTTATAGGCCTTATAACTAAGGAGATATCTGTTCAGTCCTGGAATTCTCACATAAAAGGGGCATATGGATTCTTCTCAGTTACTTCTCACAGCCCACCTGCTTGTAGTTAAAATCCATTCCTCAGCTTTTAAGCTGAAGAGTTGGTTTATGTACAGACTCTAGTTGTGGTCTTTCCTTCATTATGAAACTGCTGATCTGAGCAGGAATCTTCACATCCTGTTTCCTTGTCAGCTCACTCACAAGAAAAGTCTGAAGTTATTTCTAGTTCTTTAGTTGTTAAAGGAAAGCAAATGAAAAGCTGCAATCCCCATTACACAGCATACCCATGGCTCTTCCAGCCCAGAGCCTTTTTATCTGCTGACTTGATATGTTGAAATATCTACTTACCTCTGTTCTCAGATGCATTCCATTGCCTAGAGCTGTAATCTTGGAATACAGTGAAGAAAACAGGTATTCATATAGTGGCACTAGAGGCTTGGAAGGTGGAGAGTGGAGTGATGGAGGGAAATAGCCAGAGATTGGTTAATGATACAAAATTATAGCCAGATAGAAGTCATAAGTTCTAGTGTGCTATGGCATTGCAGGAGGGTATAGAACCCTATGTCCATAATTGTATCTGCACATTGACTATGATTAACAATTTATTGTATATTTTCTTTTATTTTTTCATTTGTTTTATTTTAAAAGTGTAGGGTACAATTCAGGATTAGGTATACAAGTAGTCATCATATAGGTAAAGTTTGGGCCTACCTTTAGTCCCACTTTGCCTGGTTTGAGATCTGCATATTTTCTTTTCTTTTTTTTTTTTTAAGTTGGAGTCTCACTCTGTCACTCAGACTGGAGGACAGTGGCCGCTCCCGGCCACTGCAGCCTCAACCTGCTGGGCTCCGGCAATCCTTCTACCTCAGCCTTCCAAGTAGCTGGAACTACAGGCACGCGCTACCACACCCGACTAATTTTTTGATTTATTGTAGAGATGAGGTCTCGCCAAGTTGCTCAGGTGGGTCGCGAACCCGCGGGCCTCGAACCTGTGGGTTCAGGCAATCCACTCACCTCAGCCTCCCAAAGCACGGGATTACAGGCTGAGCCACTGAGCCTGGCTTGCATGTTTTCAAATAGCTAGAAGAAAGGATTTTGAATGTTCCCAGCAAAAGGAAATGATAAATGTTTAAGGATATGCTAACGATCTTGATTTAGTCATTACACATTGTATACATGTATAAAAATAATCACTCTGTACCCCATAAATATGTAGAATTATACTGTGTCAATTAAAAATAAATTAAATAAAGAAAAGAGATATTCATAAAGGGAAGGACCCTATAAAAGGATTTTTCCTTTCATGTGGAAGGAGGGTTGAGTCACTACCTTCTGGTGGGTAAGGCTCACATATCAGGGAGGAAGAGCTAGAAGCACCCCACTGCTAGTAGGTCCTGTCAGTCAGCAATTCTCTGTTTAACAGTGGGTATTCAACAGTTATTTATAGAAAACCTCCCATGTGCCAGGCATTGTTCTGAACATTAGGGAAACTGCTGTGAGCGAAAGGAATAAGGTTCCTGCTTACATGAAGCTTGTATTTTAGTTGGAATCTATACAATAAACAAACAAGTAAAGATATGATACGTCAGATGAAGACATCCATTAGGAAAACTAAGCAAGGCAGAGGGGCAGGGAGTGCTGGGGTGGCTGAACTGCCATTGGGGGAGAGCCCAATGAGGGACATGTGAGCAGAGGTGAAGGATGCCCCTTTCAGTGGGTCCATGGTTGAGTGATATTTCTAGTTTCCAGTACTAAGGAAAGGTGGTATCTCTTCCTGGGTATTCATGTGTATTTCTATAAGAAGGCAGAGGAGGGTAAATTGTGGTCACTCACTTTTCTGTCCCCAAGGATCAGGTGCCTTCAATAATTGTAATTCTAAATAACTCAAACATCCCAAACTTGATGGATCAAAATTTAACTCTACAGCTGGCAATCTACATTACTTTCAACTCTCCTTATTTTACTTATATATTTTTAGTTGGAATATAAATGACCATGATGAGTTCCCAGGCATTCAAGGAGAGCAGTTCAAGGGCCAGGATGATGTGTATTCAGGGTTGAGGCAGAGGAGCAGGAGACACACTATGGGAATAGCAGGAAGGCATGAGCAGCAGCCATACTGGACAGGGAGTGCCAGCTGCTGAGACCATTGGGGGGTGGCCTCATCTTCTGGTTCCTTCACCTCTTGTCGGGAGGCCTCATCTCCTGGGCCTCTTGCCTGTATTGCCTCAGCAGCAACAGCAATGTGCAGTCGCCAACCAACAGCCTGCTTATTGGTATAACTCTTCCCATGGCTTTAAGTGTGAGTAACAGAACTTACGTAAACTACAACAGAGAAGGAGGTCAAATGTTCAGTCAAATTCAGTAACAGTGTTCCTTTAATTAAGCAGATATTAAAGAAGAATAAGAAGCAGATGGCACCGATTTCTGGTTTTCATCCACAGGAACAGAACAGGAAAAATAAGAGATAAACGGGGTTATACTGAGGTTTCCAGCATCTAGACAGGCAAATGCCTGGACAGCTGCTTAGGGCAGATGGGTCCTTTGACAGCTTAATATTGCAGAGTTTTTGGTAACTCTGTAGTTAGGGCAGCCAACGTGAGACCATCTGTGTACTAGTGGACAAAAAGCTCACTACCAGCAGGTAGGCACTGCTGAGAATGAAATATAAAACATAAGTCACATCAGCCGTATTTATAACCTCTTTAAAGCAAACTGGCCTGGCAAACCACTGGTCCTACAACCACATTATAGGTATATAATGAGACAATATAGAATCATAATATTCCAAGAGGTTATATTTGGGATTATTTCAAGATACTGAAATTCAATGAAATAGATTTTTTCACTTAGAAATTTATTTTCTTCTTTTCTAAACAGGAAAGGAAAATCACAATGAATTCAAAACCATCTATAATATGCTTAAAAATTAGTTGCCACTTATTTTATTATTAAAACAAAAAAAACTAGATGAGTAACACATATATTTGTTGCAAAAGGTTTACAGTGAAAAACAAATAAATCTCCCTCCTACCTCTTTCTCTCCATACTAAGGTGTCTTAGTCCCCTCTAGAGACAAATACTGTTACTCAATTCCTGCATATCTTTTCAGATATAGTCTACATTATACATAAGCACATGTGTGTGTATATGTGTCGGTCTGTCTGTATCTAGATCTCTTTCTCTACACTGCTAAGTAGGGAAAAAAGACAAGGTACAGAATGGTGTGTGTAGCATACCACCATTTGTATAAAAAAAGATGTAATGGAACATATCTATATCTATCAATAGATATCTATGCTATGGGTAGATATAGATCTATCTATCTATCTAGACATCTCTTTCCCTCTCTTTATATAAATCTTCTTATAATTTTTGCAGTAAAGAAACTTGTCCAGCTTTACTTGTGTATCCTAAATGTATTTGACTTTGGCTCCCCCCGCTTCCCTTTGGTGGAATTTCTGATCTGTAGACTATAGCCTAGACTGCTGGTAGAGCTATATCAGGTGTTTCTGGATGGTGTCTGTTCTGATTGGTCTGTGCTTGAACCATACTGCTTATTACATATTCGTAATGTTATCCTTTGGAATATACAGGCATATTGTGGAGATACTATATGTTTGGTTCCATCACAATAAAGTGAAGATCAAAATAAAGTGAGTCACACACATTTTTGGTTTCCCACTGCATATAAAAGTTATGTTTAGGCCCGGCGCAGAGGCTCCCACCTGTAATCCCAGCACTTTGGGAGGCTGAGGTGAGAAAACTGAGTCTTCGTGTTCGAGACCAGCCTGGGCAACTTGGCGAGACCTCATCTCTACAATAAATCAAAAAATTAGCTGGGCATGGTGGCGATGCCTGTAGTTCCAGCTACTTGGAAGACTGAGGCAGAAGGATCACCTGAGCCCAGCAGGTTGATGCTGGGGTGGCCGTGAATGTGTCACTACCCTCCAGCCTAGGTGACGGAGTGAGACTCCAACTCAAAATAAATGAATAAATAAAATACTTAACCACTAAAAAATGCTAACAATTGTCTAAACTTTCAGTGAGTCATAATCTTTTGGTTTGCTGGTGGAGAGTCTTGCCAAGATGTTGATAGAAGCTGACTGATCAGGGTGATAATTGCTCAGGGTTAGGGTGGTTGTGGCAATTTATTAAGATAAGACATCAAGTTTGTCCTATCGATTGGCTCTTTCTTTCACAAAATATTTCTCTACAGTATGCAATGCCGTTTGATAGTATTTTACCCACAATAGGACATCTTTCAAAATTGGAATCCATCCTCTCAAGCCCTGCCATTGCTTTATCAAGTAAGTTTATGTAATTTTTTTTTTAAGTTGGAGTCTCACTCCGTTGCCCAGGCTGGAGTGCAGTGGCACACTCACCGCCACCCCAGCACTGACCTGCTAGGCTCCAGTGATCCTCCCGCCTCAGCCTTCCAAGTAGCAGGAACTACAGGTGCACGCTACTGCGCCTGGCTCATTTTTGATTTATTGTAGAGATAAGGTCTTGCCAAGTTGCCCAGGCTGGTCTCAAACCTGTGGGCTCAGACAATTCACTCACCTTGGTCTCCCAAAATGCTGGGATTATAGGCTGAGCCATCAAGCCCCGGCCAGTTTATGTAATTTTTAAATCCTTTGCTGTCATTTCAACAATGTCTACAGAACCTCACCAGGAGTAGATTCCATCTCAAGAAACCACTTTTTTTGCTCATCCATAAGAATCAGTTTCTTAGCTATTCAAGTTTACCATGAGATTACAGCAATTCAGTCACACCTTCAGGCTCCACTTTTAATTCTAATTCTCTTGCTTTTTCCACCACATCTGCAGTTACTTCCTCCACTTGAAGTCTTGAACTCCCCAAAGTTATTCATGATGGTAAGAATCAACTTTTTCCCCACTCCTGTTAATGCTGACATTTTGACATCCTCCCACCAATCACAAATGTTCTTAGTGGAATCTGAAATGATGAATCCTTTCCTGAAGGTTTTCAGTTGACTTTACCCAGATCCATCAGAAAAATCATTATTTATGGTAGCTATAGCCTTATGACATATATTTCTTAAATAATAAGACTTGAAAATTGAAATTACTCCTTGATTCATGGTCTGCAGAATGGATGCTGTAATAGCAGGCATAAAAACATTAACTTCTTTGTACACTTCCATCAGAGTTCTCGGGTGACCAGGTGCATTGTCAATGAGCATAATATTTTGAAAGGAAATTTTTTTTTCTGAGCAGTAGGCCTCAACAGTAGGCTTAAAATATCTGAAACCATGCTGTAAACAGACGTGCTGAAATTCAGGCTTTGTTGTTCCATTTATAGTGCACACACAGAGAAGATTTAGCATAATTCTAAGGACCCTGGGATTTTCATCATGGTCAATGAGCACTGGCTTCACCTTAAAGTCACTAGCTACGTTAGCCCCTAACAAGTCAGCTTTGAAACTGACTTTAAGCTTTGAAGCCAGGCATTGACTTCTGTTCTCTAGATGGCATCTTCTTTCCATAGAGGGCTGTTTCATCTACATTGAAAATCTGTTTAGTGTAGCCATTTTTATCAATTATCTTAGCTAGATCTACTGGATGACTTGCACAGTTTCTCTATCAGCACTTGCTGCTTCACCTTGCACTTTTATTGTCATAGAGATGGCGTCTTTCCTTAAACCTCATGAGCTAGCTTCCAACTTTCCTTCCATAGCTTCCTCACCTCTCTCAGCCTTCACAGAAATAAAGAGAGTTAAGGCTTTGCTCTGGATTAGGGTTTGGCTAAGGCGATGTTGTGGCTGGTCTGATCTTCTATTCAAATCACTGAAACTTTTTCCATATCAGCAATAAGGCTGTTTCACTTTCTTATCATTTGTGTGTTTACTGGAGTAGCACTTTTAATTTCCTTCAGGAATTACTCCTTTGCATTCACAACTTGGCTGTTTGGTACAAGGGGCCTAGCTGTTGGCCTTTCTAGGCTTTCAATATGCCTTCCTCACTAAGCTTAATCATTTCTAGTTTTTGATTTAAAGTGAGACATGTACAACTCTTCCTTTCACTTTAACAACTGCAGGTCATTGTAGGGTTATTCATTGGCCTAATTTCTTGTTGTTTGCTTTTTTTTTTTGACTTGGTCTCACTCTGCCACCCAGGCTGGAGTGCAGTGGCACGCTGATGGCCACCGCAGCCTTGACCTGCTGGGCTCAAGTGATCCTTCCACCTCAGCCTTCCAAGTAGCTGGAGCTATAGGCCCATGCTACCATGCCCGGTTAATTTTTTGATTTATTGTAGAGATGAGGTCTTGCCAAGTTGCCCAGTCTGGTCTCGAACCCATGGGTTCAGGTAATCCTCTCGCCTCAGCCTCCCAAGGCGCGGGATTACAGGCTGAGCCACTGAGCCCGGCTTGTACCATATTTTTTTTATCCAAGTAAAATAATATATAGTATTATATAAAATATTTAAAGATTCAATTTGATCCAAAATACAAGATTTAATCAACTAAATGTTCTCTACAGCCCACCTCTAAAATTATACATTTATCAGCAAAAACGAACACAGTAGAATCAGACAAGTAGACATCTGATTCTAAACATGTCTTTGTTAAGAGAAAAAAAAGCTATGTCTAATCTTAAAAACATACTAGTAAGGAGTACTTGATTACTTCTGGGAACTCAGAAAATGTCTTTTAGGAAGAAAAAGGAACTGAACACTTGTATCATTCCTCAGTCACTAATTTTAATGAGTAGTCTTCTCTCAGCATTATGGTGGGGTGGCAGGGGGCAAAGGCAGCATGACACAAAGAGGACATTTGACTTTGGAGAGATACCTACCCAAATACTTCATGAACTATTATGGGAAGAAAAATCCCATCTCTAAAACAACTGCAACAAATAACCAAACAAGATAATTCCCCTGATTAAAATTATCCAGCCACTGGTCCCCATCATCCTCAGGATCTGCTTTTTGTTAATATTTCTTACATCATTGTTCACCACTCCCTAAACCTCAGGTATTATTTAGGCTTACTATGAAGTTCTCAGAATATGACATGTTCGTCATGACTCCATGTTTTTGCCATGGACATTCCTTCTCTCAGGAATTCCTTCAGTCTTCATGGATCTACGTATCATCCTAAATCTACCTTCTAGTTTGCTTCACAGTCATAGTGGACACACTAACTGATTATATTTGGGGTAGATGAGAAGCTGTGACAATAGGAATATAAAGTAATCTTTCTATCTTTTGGATATAATTACATTTGAAATGGCAGTGAAAAAAAAATCACCTTTAGAGAAATCTCTGGTTGTTGGTTCAGCTGGAGGCTGGAAAAGTAGAAGATCATTCTTAATCATGAAACTAAGCTAGGATGCTAATTTTACCTTCTGTGAAACACATGATTTAAGTTGTCCTTATGGAGAAAAATAACTCAATACATTAAAATTGGCACAACACAAGTTCAGTGACAATTATTATTAAACATTTTATATATTCAAAACTTGTCTTAGTTATAACAATCACACTTTACCTTTTGAAATGATTCACCAGCACTCCAACAAGTTCTCCAATTCGACTCTCATGGGTTGGCTGTTTGCTGAAGAGGCAGACAATGAGGTCTTTGTTGTCTTTTGTATGGAAAACTACAAGTTGGTCCTTTCCATTGGAGACACTTAGACCAGTCAACTGCAAAGAGACAATGCATGGGAAACTATTAAGATAGTCCTTAAAATAATGAATTTAAGACTACATTTTAGAGCTGGCCATCCTACTGCATGCCTGTGATCCAGCGAGGATCAGTAGGATCACATGAGCCCAGGAGTTCGAATTAAGCCTGGGCATCATAGTAATACACCATCTCTCTCTCTCTTTTTTAGATTGAAAAATATAGTTTATTTACAAAGTAAATTAGAGAGAGAGAGAAGATTCACCTCTCCAAGTTAGGGAAGGGGGACAAAGCTAGGAACATGGTGGCCATAGCTCAAGGAGCCATGTGGCCAGACCATAGCTTAGCAAAGCAATGGTGAGTGGTTAGAGAGAGTGAGAGAGGAGATTCACCTCCCCAAGGTAGGGGAGGGGACCAAAGCTAAGAAAACATAGCTGAAAGAACACTTGGGCTGGCCAGTGCTTAACAAAACAATGGTGGCTGCTGTTTGAAGTTGAATGCCTTTTAAAGCTTCCCTTTGATGGAAGCAGGTCATTAAGGTGATTGGGTGGTGGTCTGTTCAGTAAGCACAGATACTGACATCAGGTGACAGACAGCAAGCAGATGGATGGGTTAGTCACATGATTACTGCCATGTTGATGGAGTCTGTGTCATGAAGGTCATGAAGGGCTGATTAGGTAAACTTATTTACAAAACAAGCTGGGGAGGGGCTGTAAAGCAATTATCAATAGCTACCTCTGAGAAACTGGTTCTGTCCTTGGCTAGTGATTAGAGGGCAAATTAAAGTGAACTGCCAGAGAAACACAACAGAGGTAGGCAATGTTAAAATGGCTGCTCATTGGGTACAATGACTCCAGATACTGTCTTTAAAAAAAAAAAAATTTTTTTTGGTAATGATTTTTCTCAGTAACCCTGATGACTTTAATCTTCAAGTTTCATGGAACAAGCAGATGGAACAAAATAATAATGAGCAGAAATGAAACAAATTGGAAACAGAAAAGTAGAAAAAAAATCAATGAAACAAAGAGATGTTTTTTCAAAGAAACAGTAAAATTGATAAACCTCTAGTGCAAAATAAAAATAGGAGAGAAAACTTTATTATTAATATCAGGAATGAAAGAGGAGCTATCACTACAGACCACACAGATATTACAATGACAATAAGGGAATAATTGGAACAACTCCATGTACAAAAACTTACACAACAACTTAGATAAAACCAAATAATTCCATAAGAGCCAAAAACTACCAAAAGTCATCCAAGAAGACATAAATAACCTAAATAGTTCTATATCTGTTGAATATATTATATTTGTAGTTAAAAAACCTTTTGAAAAAGAAAACCCAGGTCCAAATGTTTTAACCAAACATTTAAAGAAGTAACACCAATTTGCCTTATCTCCTCTAGAAAACAGAAGAGAAGGGAACACTTCCTTACTCATTTTATGAGGCTAACATTATCCTGATACCAAAAATAGACACTTCAGTACAAGAAAAGTATAAACTGATAACCTTCATTAACATAAATGTAAAAATGGTCAAAGTGTTAGCAAGTTGAATCCAATGATATATAAAAACAGTAATACAACATGACCAAGTGGAATTTATCTAAGAACTACAAGGCTAGTTCAGTATTCAAAAATAAATCAAGATAATGACAGAATAAAAGGGTAAAGTAAAAAAGAAAACCCAATGATCATATCAGCTGATGCAGAAAAAGCACTTGACAAAGTTCAACATCCATTCCTGATAAAAATTTCTCAGCAAATCAGATTTAGAAGAGAACACAATCTGATAAATGACATCTACAAAAATGCCACAGCTAACATCATACTTCCTGGAGAAAGACTGAATGTTGCCCCTAAGATAGGGAATAATACAAAGATCTTTACTGTCACCACTGCTATGTAACATTATACTGGAAGCCCTAGCCAGTGATGCAAGGCAGGATAAAGAAATCAAAAAACATTCAGATTGAAAAGAAAAAAAAAAAGTCTCTATTTCCAGATTATATGAGCCTCTACACAGAAAATACCAAGGAATCTACAAAATAGCTCCTGGAACTAATAAGCGGGTTTAGTCAGGTCACAGGATACAAGGCCAACACACAAATATATTTCTACATACTAGCAATGAACAACTAGAAATAGAAATTTAAAAACAAAACCATCTACAACCCTTCAAACAAAAATACTTAGACATAAATCTAACAAAATGTGTAGAACTTATATGTTAAAAACAACAAAATATTTTAGAAGTAAAATGAAAATGCTGATGAAAGGAATAAAAGAAAACCTAAATAAATGAAGAGAAATAAAGTGCTCATGGATTATAAAACTCAATATTGTTAAGATACCAATTTTCCCCAAATTCACCTAATTTAATGCAATCCCAACCAAAGCCCCAGCAGGGGGTTTTTTTTTTTATAGATATCAACAAGCTGATTCTAAATTATATATTGAAAGGCAAAAGAACTAGAATGGCTACAATTTTGAAAGAAGAATAAGATTGAGAGGACTCATAGTAGCTGATTTTAATATATATAGCTTGCTAAAGCTACATTAAGACAATAAATTTGGAAAGGAATAAAAACATAGACCAGAAACAGACACACATGAATATGGCCAATGAATTTTTCCCAAAGTGCAAAGGCAATTCAACAATAAAGAAAGGATAGTTTGGATATATGGATAATTTGGAACACTTAGATATTCCCATGTCAACAGAAATAAATTTCTACCTAAATCTCACATCTAATAAAAAAGTAATTCAAAATGGACCATAGATCTAATTTCAAAATGTAAAACTAGAAAACTTTTAGAAGAAAATCTTTGTGACCTTGGGTTTGGTAAAGATTTTTTAGATATGACACCAAAAATGCAATCCATAAAGAAAAAAACTGATAAACAACTTCATTAAATTTAAAACTTTTGCTCTGAGAAAGACACTGGTGGGGGAGTAAAAGACTAGCCACGGACTGGGAGAAAATATTTGCAAAGATATATTTGATAAAGGAGTGTATTCAGAATATATTAAAAACTCTTGCCGGACTCGGTGGCTCAGCCTGTAATCCCGTGCTTTGGGAGGCTGAGGTGAGTGGACTGCCTGAGCCCGCGGGTTCGAGACCCGCTTGGGCAGCTTGGCGAGACGTCATCTCTGCAATAAATAAAAAAATTAGCTGGGCATGGTAGCGCGCGCCTGTAATTCCAGCTACTTGGAAGGCTGAGGTGGAAGGATCGCCAGAGCCCAGCAGGTCGAGGCTGTGGTAGCCGGAAGCGTGACACTGCACTCCAGTCTGGGCGACGGAGTGAGACTCCAACTCAAAAAAAAAAAAAAAAAAAAAAACTCTTACAACATAAGAAAGCAAACAACTTAGTTAAAAAATGGGCAAAATATTTGAAATTACTTCACCAAAGAAGGCATATAGGTAGCAAATAAGCACATGAAAAGATATTCAACATCAGCAGCCCAACCTATCAGAGTGGCTAAAATAAAAACCACACAAAACGGAGGACAAGAAGTGACAATACCAAATGCTGGTGAAGACACAGATCAATAGGAATTCACAAACATTGGTGGTAAAAATGTAAACTGGTATAGCCACTGTGAAAACAGTTTGGTGGTTAGCTCAAAAGTTAAACAGAATTACCCTATGAAACAGCAATCTTACTCCTAGGCATTTATCCTAGAGAAATAAAAACTTATGTTCACACAAAAACTTGTAACGAATGTTTATAACAGCTCTAATAATCATCATCAAAAGCTGGAAACAACCTGAATACCCATGAACAGACGAATGAATAAACAAACTGTATTATATCTATATAATGGAATGCTTGCTATTCAGCAATAACAAGGAACGAATTAATGATACCAATTATTGATATGCAACATTGATAAATCTCAAAGGCATTATGTTGAGTGAAAGCAGCCAGTCTCAAAAGGTTACACACTGTATGTGAAAGGACATAACATAGAGTCAATATGCCCAATGAGCAACCATTTCAACATTGACTATATCTATCATGTTTTTCTAACAGTTCACTTTAATTTACACTCTAATCACTAGCCAAGGACAGAACTGGTTTCTCAGAGATAGCTATTGATAATTGTTTTACAATCCCCTCCCCAGCTTGTTTAGTACTAATTAATTGGCTTTTTTCTATTTCAAGTATTTGCCTCCACCCATCAGACCCAAGTTAACCAATCAGCCCTTTGTGATCTTCATGGCACAGACCCCATCACCATGGCAGCAATCATGTGACTAACCCACCCACCTGCCTGCTGTTCATCACCTGATGTCAGTACCTGTGCTTACCCGCCCTCCATGATGTAGTGGAGCAGACTGCCACCCAATCACCTTAACGACCAGCTCTCATCAAAGGAAAGGGTTAAAATGCATTCAGTTTCAAACAACAATGGCCATTGCTTTGTTAAACCCTGGTGTACACATGGCTCTTTGAGCTATGGCTGCCATGTTTCCTAGCCTTGGTCCCCTCCCCTACCTTGGGGAGGTGAATCTCCTCTCTCTTCTCTCTTTCTAATTTACTTTCTAAATAAACTATATTTTCCCATCTAACTTCTGTGCAATTATTCGTGTCTTTTGTGCAGCACTGGATTGCAGACTAGACACATTCCCAATGGGTCTGACCTAACATGTGGAGGCCCCACTGGGATATTTTAACCTAACAATATTATTCTATTAGTATGATATTCTGTAGAAGACAAAACTCTAAGGATGAACAACAGATCAACAGTTGTCAGGGTTTGGGTTGAAAGGAGTCTGAAACAAGGGAGTTTTTTTGGGGGCAATGGAACTACTCTGTATCCTGAATGTGGCAGTGGTTACACAAATCTATGCATGTGCTAAGACTCATACACCTGTATACCACCACCACCAATGACAAAAGTAAATTTTATATATTACAAGTAAAATTTAAAAACATAGCTCCTTGGTTGTTTTGATCCCTAGATATTCTACTTTGATCAATAAAGCAGAAGCCAGAGTGATTTCTCATTCTGTGGTTTGCTCTTCTATTGCATAAAATACCAAAGTGCCACTTCCTGGCTGCCACAGGTGCTATCAGTCAAGCAGGCAGGCAGGTAGACAGCATGGACAAGGTAACTAGTGGGTCAAGCACAGTGCCAGGAAGCCTGGGCTTGGGATGCATGTACCAAAGATGCTGATGTCCTTTCTAACACAACAGGTTTTTTCAAATATCATATATAAATGAATGTAAGCTGTATACATATTTCTATTAATACATTTTCATAGAAAGTGAATTTTTGGATTGATTTTAGAGAATGCCAGTGTTAGTGCCTACTGGAAAGAAGGAAAGATATTCAAGAAATTGGAAAGTATTCACCAACCTATGTAGATTGTGGGCCTTCTGGGGCCATTGGTAATATAACAATCTCTCTGCCACTTAGATGTACTGCATCCAAATGATTTTTATATTATTAAATAAAAAAATATCATTTTCACTTTTTAATTCTATCATACTTCACTCGTTTGATTATTTTATACGTGAAAATCAAAATTGAATTTATGTAGCACTTCACAGGAGAGCTTGATTAAAGCCTAATGAAATGAGAATTCCAACAGAAGTAACTCTGCCTGCATATCCCAGGAGCTTTGGCTGCAGGGGCTCAGGGAAAAGAGACAGATATAGCACTGAATGATGAAACCATGGGGCTAGAGGATCCCTTCCTAAGAAGCTGCCTGGGCCAGAGGACAAGAGCTTATGCCTCTGTTCTTACCCTTCACCCCGTCTCAGGGCTTCCCTCCTTCCCTCCCCTATTCCTCCCTGTTTGGGTAGCTTTTATCTGCTATGGGCAGGAATTCTTCATGTGTATGCCCAGGCCTGTCGTGTGTCAGAGTCCCAAAGGAGGAAAACAGCACTTTATTTGCTCTGTTATAGAAATTATGAAAAATTAAGCCACTATTGCCACCAAGGCAGGACAAACAGCACCAGAATGTCTCCTTTAGTTCTGGGAGGCGGGATGGTAAGTGGGGAGTAGTGGATAAGGGATGGCCTAAGTGTTAATCCCAACTCAGCCATGTGATCGCTAGTGAGTCTTTAATTTCTTGAAATATCAGTCTCCTTTGCTGCAAAATAAGGATAACACCTTGTCTACCTCATAGGATTGTGGTAAGGATCAAACAGTAGAAGCTCTGGGGCACAAATAGGTAGATAAGCAAAAAGTCCCTCTGTCTTCAAGGGTCTTACGCTCTAAGTGAAAATATGTCAGCAAAACTTTATCATTGAAAATGTAATTTTAAAACTTTACAATATCATGCAAATGCAAGTAATTCTGTGGAAATACTTCAGGTAGGGAAGGGGCCACTTCCTCAGTTATCTTTGGGTAGCCAGAACCCACAGAAAGTTTCTTTGAACAAAAGGGAAATTCCTTATCAAGGTTTCCCTTCCCCCAAGCTGCCTCCCTCTCTCTCATAATCTATGGAATTTCCATGCTATGATTCTCAAATCTCCCAGCTTCTCATTAAGAAGGACCAAACAGTGAACACAACTAAATAAGTACAAAGATCAGCAGCTCCAAAAGAGGAATCAGAGCAGATGTTCTCTGCAATAGAATGAGTGCAACAGAGCAGAGCACACTAGAAAAGTCTCTTGTCTTTTCATTTATGAAATAAGTACAAAACAGACCAATATTGGAAAAGGAAATATCCTGAATGACAAACATGAGAAGTTAAATACGCAATGGAAGTAGTAACAGAATGGATGCTGCAAAAAATTAAATAATAATACGAGAAAAATTTTCCATGCCTGAAAGATTTGAGTCTTTAGATAGAAAGTAATCACAGGTACCAAACTTAACAGAGAATCATATGGATGTGAAGCCCAGAGAAATTTCAAATTTCTAGAATAAGTAAAAAAAAACTTCAAGTACTTAGGCACAAAAAATAAGTTATCCACATGCAAAAATAAAACTCAGATTTATATTCTTTTTAAAAAAATTTTTTATTATAAAGATGTGGGGTACAATTCAGGGTTAGATATACCAACATTGATCATGCAGGTATATTCTTTTTTAAAAACAAGTTGTTTGTGCCGGGCTCGGTGGCTCAGCCTGTAATCCCGTGCTTTGGGAGGCCGAGATGAGAGAATTGCCTGAGCCCGCGGGTTCGAGACCCACCTGGGCGACTGAGTGAGACTCCAATTCCAAAAAAAAGTTGTTTGTTTTGTCTGAAAACGTAGTAAGATGTAGAAGAGGAGAGGAAAGAAATTCATATTAATTTGCTAATCATTCACAGGAGGAGATAAGTAGATCCATTTTATTCTAGGTATTGATTAAGAAAGATCAGTTTAATATTAAATAGTAATATTATTAAATGAAAAAGAATTTATAACATTCTAACCATTAGTAAAAAGAGAATAAATAAAACTTGACCAATGGAGTAACTAGAAAAAAGAAAGAAATAGCACAGGAGCATAAAAAATATCATTTAAATAACATGATTGAATTTTTTATTTTGAGTTGGAGTCTTACTCCATCACCCAGGTTGGAGTGCAGTGGCACGCTCATGGCCACCCCAGTGTTGACCTGTTGGGCTCCAGCGATCCTTCCACTTCAGCCTTCAAGTAGCCGGAATTACAAGCGCATGCGACCACACCGGGCTAATTTTTGACTTATTGTTAGAGACGAGGTCTTGCCAAGTTTCCCAGGCTAGTCTCGAACCTACGGGCTCAAGCAATCCACTCACCTTGGCCTCCCAAAGAGTTGGGATTACAGGTTGAGCCATGGAGCCCAGCCAACAAGATTGAATTTAAAAATAATTTTTTGTGGTTTTATAAGAAATGAGAATCGGATATGACTTTTTATTGGGTGACAAAGACTCACAGATTAAATAAAAATAACATTTGCCAGCACTTTGGGAGGCTGAGGTGAGAGGATTGCCTGAGCTCAAGGATTCAAGACCAGCCTGGACAACTTGGCAAGACCTCATTTTTACAATATATCAAAAAATAAGCTGGATGTGGTAGCATGCACCTGTAGTTCCAGCTACTTAGAAGACTGAGGCAGAAGGATAGCCTGAGCCCAGCAGGTTGAGACTGCAGTGGCCGTAAGCATGCCACTGTACTCCAGCCGGGGTGACAGAGACTCTGACTCAAAAATAAAATAAAACAAAATAAAATTGAACTATGCCCTGTTTATAAAAGATATAAAAATAAATAAATAAATAAATAAATAAATAAATAAATAAATAAATAAATAAATAAATAAATAAATAAAAGAATGGACAAAGATGTACCAGAAAGAAAGCAGGGATGGGAATAATAATACCTGACAAAGTAAAATTCAAGGCTAAAAACACAAATCATTTTTTGTTTTATATTGACAAAAAATACAACTTAAAAAAGTAAAAAAAAGCCGGGCTCAGTGGCTCACCCTGTAATCCCGCGCCTTTGGGAGGCCAAGGTGAGTGGATTGCCTGAGCCCGCGGGTTCGAGACCCGCCTGGGCAACTTGGCGAGACCTCATCTCTACAATAAATCAAAAATTAGCCGGGCGTGGTAGCGCGCGCCTGTGGTTCCAGCTACTCGGAAGGCTGAGGCGGAAGGATCGCCGGAGCCCAGC
>CAUYQG010132470.1:0-23907 GCA_963574415.1 Tarsius wallacei
TCCTGGGCCTCCATGCCCCCAGCAGTGGGTTCTGTGACAAGGGGGAAGGTTGGAGAAGGACCAAGCATGGTGGTCTACTGAGGATGTTTGGTCATGTTATCATCCGATGAAGAGTTCAAATTGTGATAATGAAGGGAAACATAAGGTGCATGCTGGAGAAATCATGTTACGAATTAGAGAAAACGCAAAGAACTAGAAATAGATTACCATTTGACCCAGCAATCCCACTACTGGGTAAATACCTGAAGGCACACAAATCATTCTACCTAAAAGACAACTTGTATGTTTATCACAGCACTTTTTTTTTTTTTGAGTTGGAGTCTCACTCCGTCGCCCAGACTGGAGTGCAGTGGCCACTCCCGGCCACTGCAGCCTCGACCTGCTGGGCTCCGGCAATCCTTCCGCCTCAACCTTCCGAGTAGCCGGAATTACAGGCGTGCGCTACCAAGCCCGGCTGATTTTTTTGATTTACTGTAGAGATGAGGTCTCACCAAGTTGCCCAGGTGGGTCTCAAACCCGCAGGCTCAGGCAATCCACTCACCTCAGCCTCCCAAAGCGCGGGATTACAGGCTGAGCCACCGAGCCCGGCTATCACAGCACTATTTACAATAACAAAGACATGGCACCCACCTAGATGCCCATCAACAGTGGACCGGATAAAGGAAACGTGATACATATACACCATGGAATACCACACAGCTAAAATGAAGAATGAAATCATGTTCTTTGCAGCCACATGGATGCAACTGGAGGCCATTATTCTAAGCAAATTAAACGTAAAGCCAAATGCCACCTGTTCTCACTTATAAGTGGGAGCTAAACACTGAGTACACATGGGCATAAAGGTGGTAACAACAGACACTGGGGACTCCTAAAACGGGGAGGGGGAGGGAGGGGGAGGGCTGAAAAACTACCTACTGGGTAATCATGTTAACTCTTTGGGGACACATTCAATAGAAACCCAAACTTCAGCATCACGCAATATACCCATGCTACAAACCTGCACGTGAACCCCTTGAAAGTAAACAGAAAAGTCAGAAAAGACAATTGTGGGAATGGATAAGCAGAAACATGCCACCCAAAGTGCAAATTCAGAGAGGATAGGAATGGAGCGTGAAGGTGAAGGCGGAGGGCAAGGGGTTTGAGGTGGGACAGGCTCTCTGAGACCCACCAACCTGATATTATGTGAAGCTGGCTGTACCCTGACAACTGAAAGTGACCCGAGGACTCAAAGATACAATCAGTACCATAACTGGGGCAAACACCAAACTGAATAGGCAGGTAGACGACTCTGGCGACTGGGATGTAGTAGTTGCTTCTTGGAATGAAGCAGATGATAGATGAGAGGATAGAATGCTTGCTTGGCCTGCCAGACCAACGAGCAAACAGAAATCTTTCCCTGTGGAGTCTGACTGCATTCTCAGTGCAAGTTCTTCCTTGGGGGACACAAGAAACAGGCAGGGTGCCAGCTTTACAGTCCCAAGTCCCCATCAATTTTGAAGTTGTCACACCACTGCCCCATTTCCCCTTAGTGAATCAATCACCAGCATCCCACGTAGAATTTCAGTTCCTAAGCCCTAGTATTCCCTGCCTCCCGGCCGCAAATGAGCCTTGATTTGCACGCCTGCTGCTAGGCCCGGAATACCCGGCAACAAGCACGTAACACAATAAAAAATGTTCTGCTCTGGACGAGTAAATTAGGCTGGCTGATGGACAATTTTTCTTGAGAGGATTTGCTTACCTAAACTCAATAAACCAAGCCCTGAGAAGTCTCCTCCTATCAGGCTGATTCCTGCTCATGTGAACCTTGGGATAGAGCTGGCTGGAGAGACAGGTACTGGGTAATTGAGAATCTCATTCTGTTCTTGAAAGGGAAGAAAGGGGCGATTTTAGCGAGGAGCCTTTGGACCTATTCTGGCTGTGAGTGCAGCCTCTCCACTCTGTCAGGCTTTTATAAACAGCACATCTCCTCTGTCCCTCTGTTTTAACATGGTTGGAACCAAGAACGAGGGAGAGGCCCCAACTCAAGAGATGAATGAATTAAAAGTCAAACTTGGAATATGTTTCCCCAAGCTAACCAATCTCAGAGCATACTGCGCAGTTATTTGAGAATAAAAAGAGCCTATTTGGAAATAACGCACAGGTGGATAAACTATAAAATAGAGCCAGTAGAGCTTTGAGGACTGGGTACCTAAGTGTCCGTTCAAGTCAGTACAGCCCCAATGGACCTTTTAGGCGGGGAATGAAGAACGTAGACACAGAGACATTTAGTAGGCCTGTTCGGGGTGGGAACCAGGGGAGATGTGAAGCATTCACTGTGGGTGAAAAATTTAATGGAGCACGAAAAATCAAAACTAGAATTAATACCAACAAATCAAAATGAACGTAAAACAACCTATGATGAGAAATGTATCGGGATTTTAAATAAAGACAAGAAGCTGGGCTCGATGGCTCACCTGTAATCCCGCACTTTGGGAGGCTGAGGTGAGTGGATTGCTTGAGCCCGCGGGTTCATTTCTACAATAAACCAAAAATTAGCCGGGCGTGGTAGCGCGCGCCTGTAGTTCCAGCTACTTGGAAGGCTGAGGCGGAAGGATCGCGGAGCCCAGCAGGTCGAGGCTGCGGTGGCCAGAAGTGGCGACTGCACTCCAGTCTGGGCGACAGAGTGAGACTCCAACTCAAAAAAAAAAAATTATAAATTGCCATCTAAAGCATTTGGACCAGTTAAACTTTCCTTATCCAAATAGAGAATAAAAGGTCCCTGTGCCCAACATCCACATTGTCTTGTCAGAGTTTTTAACTTTTGCCAGTCTAGCGGGTATTAACATGGTATTTTTAAAAAAATTATTGTATTTCTCTGAACACTAATCAAATAGAGCATCTTTATATAAACTTATTAAATATGCATGCTCTCTCCTCCAAAATGTCTTTTCATATTCTTATTTTATATTATTTATCTTTTTGAGTCAGAGTCTCATTCTGTCGCCCAGGCTGGAGTATAGTCGCATGCTCACAGCCACTGCAACCTCGACCTGCTGGGCTCAGGCAATCCTTCCACCTCAGTCTTTCAAGTGGCTGGAACCACAGGCGCCCACCACCACACCCAGTCATAATAATTTCTTGATTTATTGTAGAGACAAGGTTTTGCTAAGTTGCCCAAGCTGGTCTCGAACTCCTGGGCTCAGGCAATCCTCTCGCCTCAGTTTCCCAAAGTGTTGGGATTACAGGCATGAGTCACTGTGCCCAGCTATTTTAAACAATTATTTAATTTTTAATTTTAGAGCTTATATATATCGGATACTGAATTTGACAGCTATATATGTGCAAGAAGTTCCTAATTTTAATCAAGCTGAATTAGATACTGTTTTTTACATTTTACTTAAGAAATCTCTATCACAAGAATATAAGGAAATGTTTCTGTATTCTATTTTAAACTTCAAATATTTTGCTCTTAATATATAGATAGTCAACCTTTCTGGAATTTAACTCTATGAATGTTGTAAAGAAGAATTGTTTTGTTTGTTTTCCTATGAATAATCAAAGTTCCCAGCACCACTTCTTTAGAGATGGACTGATCCATCTCTAAACACTCACCTACAATGCTGCTTTTGCACTATTTTATTTCATACTTCCACATGTGATTCTGTTTTCTCTACATAAAAACCTTATTGTCTTGATTACAAAAGTCTTGCAAACAGTTTTGATATTTATTAAGCCAAATTTTCTTTTTTTCCGTCTTGAAATTTTTGCTGTCATTGATGCTTTTGCTCTTTCTTATAAACTTTAGAATCTGCTTTTGAAGCAAGAAAATCTTTGTTGGGGTTTTGACTGAAATTTCATTGAATCTAGATATCAATCGAGGGCAACTGGCAGGTTAAACATACCAAGTCTCTCTATGTTTGAACTAGAATTAACTCTGCTTATGTTTTATTGACTGTCTTTAAATAAAAATTTTATAATGTTTGCTTTCTTTTATTTTTCTTCTCGGTAACCTATATCAGCTTAACAAAATTACTTTCTATCCTACTTTGCTAGAAGTCTTTTTTTATCATGAATGCATGTTAAATTTTACCTAATTTTCTTTTTGCACGTAGAGTGATAATTATATGTGTTTTTTTTTTTTTCTTTTTTAATGTGATGAATTGTTTCAACAGAATTTTCCAATGTGAAACAACTATTATGATCTTGTGGCAAACATGACTTGTTTGTGATATTCTGCTTTCTGGACAATAAGTTTATAGCAGTGAAATAAATAGTCAAAATGTTCTCACACTCATGAAGTTACCTCCCAGTTGGGTTGGGTAAGGGGAATGATAGACAAATAAATAGTTAGATGCATTACGCAATATCAACTACTGGTATTCAGGAAAAGGCATCCATAGTAACCATTCCCCTTGCCACAAAACCAAAAAGATCTCTCCAAATCAACTGAAATTACAAAAACATATCTTGCACAAATATCTGAACATGACATTGTGCAAGAAATCATTGCACATGACATGCTGATCCCAGTAGCCAATGCTAATGTGGACAAGCTTAAAAAAACAGAGAAACAACACTGCAAAGTACATCCATTAAGGAAATGCAAGCAAGAGGGGTTGTATATTATATGCCATAAGATGCCAGCCAAACTGAATTAGAATTCCTTCAGTTACTTTTTCGCTGCATGCTTCTTAAAGATGTTCTTTGAACATTTTTCTTTACGGTTTACAGTATGGGTATAAGCTGTATGAAAGAAAATTTGTTGCATGAATTTCATGATATCACTGTAAAATAAAAAACCTAGCGGGTGATTAGGCAGACTTTTTTAGAGTATTCAGTAACAGGACATCGGTATCCATCAATATTTATCAACAAGTTTATCCTCCTAACATTAGCTATGAAATAAGCATGCCCCGGGCTCCTCTGGCTGTAGTAGATATCCTTCTGTGCTGTGGCCCAGGATTCTGGAACTGCATACAGAGTAAAAGAAGGAGCAGAAATCCACAGCGGAATACAGTTGAGCAGTCCCATGGAAGAAAATGTAATCAGATGAACACATAGCACTTGCGTGGCAGGAATCTCAGAGAATTTCCAGCCAGTAGTTGTGAAAGTGTGAGGAAATAAGGAATGGCTACAATGTGTCTACCTGATGAATAGCCATAAGAGCTATATGGATTGGAAATGAATTCCATTCACATCTATCTAGCACATCAAAAGGAAGAGAATTGCAGGCTTTGAATAAGAGAGAACTCCAAAGACCTACAGAGAGGGCCTGTGGAAGAAGGTATTGCCGAGGGCTAGTTTTGTCTGGAGGTATGTGGAAACTTCTGATATAGAGAGGTGGCTATGAGAGAGGAGACAGAGGTGCAGCATTGAGTGTCCTATTGTATTAGTTAGGGTTATCCAGAGAAACAGAACCAACATGAATAGATGCATAGATAGATAGATGGATGGATGGATAGATAGATAGATAGACAGACAGATGACTGCCAGATGATAGAGATCAAAAGATAAATAGGTAGATAGATGATAGAAGATAGAGAGATGATAGATAAATGATGGATGGATGGATAGATGGATGGATGGTTGGACAAACATGGATGGATGGACAGACATAGATCGATGATGGATGGATAGATGACAGACAATTAGATAGATAGGTAGATGTAGGGCATAGATATACATATATGAGACTTTATTATGGGAATTCACTCATGATTATGCAGACCAAGAAGTGCCATGATATGCTGTCTACAAGGTGCAGAACCAAGAGGGCTGGTGGTATCATTCAGTCTGAGTCAGAAAGCCTGAGAATCTGTGAAGGGCAGAAGATAAATGTCTCAGCTCAAGCAGAGGAGGGAGAAAAAAATTCTTTTTTTCTCTTTCTTTGTTCTATTTTGGCCCTCAGCAGATTGGATGGTGCTCACACACGTTGGAGAGTGGAGCTTCTTTATTCAGTTTACTAATTCAAATGCTAATAATATCTTCTGGAACCACTCTCACAGATACACCCAAACATAATGTTTTATCGGCTATCTGGGCATCCCTTAGCACAGTCAAGTTGATACATAAAATTAACCATCACACCTATGATTCTGAGTTTCAAATGTCTCTCAGAGAGACACTATAATTTGGAAAACTGTGGGTGCTTCTGGGGGTTGGGAATTAGAAGAAACACGTTGGATGGAGATACTTGGAGTCCACTGAGAACTCAAGCAAAAAGCATGTCAGTATAGCAAGAAGGAGAATCAGTGTTGGGGCTGGGACAAAGAGGAGGGCAGGAAGGGATCTGGATGAAGCAGAGGAGCAGGCATCAACATGGTCTGCAAAGCAGCTCCTGAAAATACTGTTGTCTGTCTGTGAAAGCCCTGACCACGTTTCCTCATCTCATCCACTGTGGCATTTTATTACATCCATTACTTTAAAGTCAGATCTACCTGGATTTAAATTCTGTGTTTGCTTGTACTAGATGTGCAGCCTTACATGCCTTATTGAACTTTTATTAGCCTTGTATTTCTCATCTAATCAATCCTACTTTTGGGGGTTGTTTTAGAAATATAAGTTGAAGCAATTTACATCGAGTGCTTACCATAATACTTAAGCAAAAAAATAATACTTACAAACTTATTTAATAAATGCTAGAGGAGGGAAGAGAAGTGTTCTTTAGGGGTACATAATGAGACGGGTATGGGTTCACAAGAGGGATAAGGGATGGCATGGTACATTAAAAATGGATTCCTGAGTCTGAAATCCAAGGATAAACTATATGGAAGACTGCGCCAAACAAAACATTCATCTGTATGCTTTACCCTCCTCCAACTCTTGATTTCTTAACAGCAGACAAGACCAAAGAGAAATAAGGTACATTTAGATTTGGAAAAATGGTCAAAGATTATCCTGTCCAACCTTTAACTCGATGGTAGCACCCACATGCAATGCTGCTTTCTATCTTTAGCACAGGTATCCCTGGTGAAAGGGAGTTTATAAACTTATTACATGACCATATTTTATTGATGCCCATCTTTAATTATTAGAAAGTTCTGTCTTAGATGAGCTGTGTTTACTTTCCTGTTACTTAGCTCAGCCACCCTGGAGCAACACAGAATAAATATCTTCCTGCTTCTACACACACACCCCTATTGTACTAGGCTATTCTCCCTTAGTGTCAGGGATTGTGAAGAATTGGCTTACTATAAAAAGGAAAAAAGAAAACCTAGGGGGATACTCTTATTACTAGAACTGTTTAAATGGATTTATAGGGGACATTTAATGAGAGCAGAAATTGAAAATGCACTTGACTGAATTCAGAGCAGAGGATTTTTATTAAGCAGCCAGAAGGGGTGCAAGGTACCTTAAAGAATAACAAAAAATGTAAACCCTGCCCTTAAGGAGCTTAAAATCTGATTAATTTAGCAAGGAAGGATGGAGCAAGGAAGTCTGTAACGCTATTCAGATACCACTGGGGAAAATACAAGGCTACCAGAAAGTCTACATTTGTTACAGCTAAAAGATAAATTTTTAAATTAAAATGATTTAGTATTTCATTATAAAAGCAATTTATAGACATTGTAGAAAAAATAATAAAATTAACAAAAAGAAAAAAAATACAGAAACATTTAATATCACTTACCTAGATATAACTGAGGTTAATTTGTACCATATAAGCTATGGGAATTTTTTCTTTAGATCTATAAAGATTTTTATATGGAATTATGCTGTACATGCTACCCTTAAACTGCCTTTTCACTATATTTATTATGAGCATTTTTTTTGTTTTTATTGAGTATTTATTAAAAGAAATATTTATATGCAAAGTCTTTTTTTTTTTTTTTTGAGTTGGAGTCTCACTCTGTTGCCCAGACTGGAGTGCAGTGGCCACTCCTGGCCACAGCAGCCTTGACCTGCTGGGCTCTGGCGATCCTTCTGCCTCAGCCTTCCAAGTAGCTGGAATTACAGGTGCACGCTACCACACCCGGCTAATTTTTTGATTTATTATACAGATGAGTTCTCACCAAGTTGCCCAGGCGGGTCTCGAACCCGTGGGCTCAGGCAACCCACTCACCTCAGCCTCCCAAGGTGCGGGATTACAGGCTGAGCCACCGTGCCCGGCTCATATCCAATGTCTTAATCATTAGTATTTCATTAAAAAACTATATCTTCTTTTATTTAGCAAATTGCCTATAGTTGGACATTTTGATTGTCTATAAATTTCACTACTATAAACAGCATTCTTGTAGCTAAATCTTTGCATAGTCTTAATTCTTGCCTTAAAATACACTTCCAGGTGTGGATTTGCTGGGACCAAGCCTTGTACACATTTCTAATCCTTTCGATAAATAGTGCCACACTGAATTCCAGGAAGATTGTTCTGTGACAGGGTAAAAGTGATAATTTCTCCATCATATATTGATGCTGCAAGTATTGTTATTTTTTAACATCTGCCAATTTAACAGGTGACAAATTATATGTCATTTTTTTGATTGCTAAAATGTAAAAGGTCTTTGAAAATAATTATTTGTCACTTTTCTCCTTCATGATATGACTATTTTTATATAGGATATTAATATTTTTTATCGTAAATATTTCTTGAACATCTACTATGAGCCACACACTATTCAAGGTGCTGGGAATACATTAATGAACAAAACACACAAAAATTCCTACTCTTCTGGAGCTCATGTTCTAGCATGAGTCTCTGGTCCTATATTCTAAGATTTATTTTTTATTTTCATTTTTTTTAGAGGCAATGTCTCACTATGTTCAATCCAGGCTGGTCTTGAACTTCTGGGCCCAAACAATCCTCCTACTTCGGCTCCCCAAAGCGCTGGGATTACAGGTGTGAACCATGGTGCCCAGCCCTAAGCATTTTAACATGGAAAGGATATTGAGACATTCATCATCTTGTGAAAATTTTTTCATCCTCAGTTTGTCATTTGGAAGCAGATGTGTATATTTAGGACAGAGAAATAAGTGGAATCAGTTTGATAGAGTATTAGAGGTCAACTAGACCTTGGAAACCATATAGTATAACTCCCTCACTTTTTATATGAGGAACCAGAAGAGACTCAGAGAGAGAAAAAGACTTGTTCAGACTCACAACAGATTAGTGACAGTTCTTGTCGACAGGTCTATGTGAACCTACCCCCAAAGTCCAAGGAAGCTGAGAGGGCAAAGAAAGAGGCTGACAAATCCAGTTTAATTTATCATAAGAAAATCCCTATAAGAAAGGGATTGGCAGTAGTGAGAAAGTGCCAGGGGAGGGTGGGAGGGCACACAGCATCAATAAGTGTATGTAATCTCAAACCAGGTGAAGTGGGACCAAAGAGAGGCCTAAACTTTACCCGTATGGAGACCATTCGTATACCTAATCCTGAATTGTACCCCGCATCTTTGAAATAAAATAAAATAAAATAATTTTTTTAAAATAAAGAAACGTTTAATAGGAATTCATGAATAGAAGTCACACCTGTGTCTCAGATGGCAGTGAGACAAGACGGCACCATCACTCCCCAGACCCAGGTATCACACAGGATAGGGCAGGAATGTGTAGGGCAATTGAAGTTGACCATGTACCTGGCACCCCTCACAGGGAAAGGCAAGAATGCAATGTGAATCTGCCTAAGGGCAGGATTTGTGATCAAGGTTGTTTTGACCTAAGGGCAAGATTTATGGTAACAGCAGATAAAGTAGAAATCTTAAAGACATTCCGGCAACAGGAGTTAATCAGAGGTCAACATGGCAGATTAGTCTCTGAATGGAGTTGCTTTAGCCTCCATGGTGACCCAGAAGTATCCTGCATCTGAGAGCAGTATCTAGTTTAGATTACTGGAAACTAGTCCTCTTTCATTCACTGTATTTACTTCATTTTTTAATGTCGGCATTAAATAAATAACAGTTAGCATTTAGTAGGGGGTTCTTTCTATGTGCTAAGCACTCTAGACATGTGTAAGTTCCTTCAACTCCCCCTGTGAGACAAAACCGAGCATCATCCATTTAACAGACGGGCAAACCAAGGCTTGCCGTACTTAAGCACAATGACAAATAATGATTTTCGAAACTTTTTACATTTTAGTAATTATAGAAACTCAGTGAAGACAGTGACATATGATTTGCCACCTGTTAAATTGGCAGCTGTTTAAAAAACTACAGTACTCACATCATAACTAGTAATTGACAACGTGTTTACTCAAGCCCAGGCCTGTCAGTCTCCAATGGCCACCATAATTCTACCTCCATCCCTAGTATCCTATCAGCACATCTATTTGTACGAGAAGTGTGTAAGAAAAAGAGAGATTTAAAGACAAGAAAAAGCAAGGCAGTCACAAAATGAAATGCCGTAGGCAGCGGTTGCTGTTACGGCATGGCAGTCCTGGTGAAAGGGAAGGTGTGGATATCCAGCCCACAATGACACTGAAGCCCAACAAGCAAAAGGAGGAAGGGACTCCTTGGGTGACCTTGGCCTGCCCACTTCACTCTGTTTCCTCCTTCACTCATTGTTCAGCTGTCCAGTGCCCCAATTCATTCTCTGTTCTCTATCAGAACTGTCTTCCTGAATCCTCTGTCATATGAAAGCACAAATAGCATGACAACAAAGTAAAGTTATTCAACCAACCAGCATGTGGCATTTTTATGCTTAAACAAGTCAGGATCTCATACTAAAGGGATTATGCACTAATTGCAATTCCAGGCATCCATTTACTTTCATGATTAAAAAAAAAAACTTGCTCTTTCTTTGTTTCCCTCTCCCCCTGCCCCTCCTCCTCCCCCTCCGCCTCCCCCTCCTTCCCATTTTGGAGTAGAACATGTAATTGAAACCCAATATCCCACAACTTTGGTGTGTCAACTTTTAGAACTCATTCTTTTACCAGAATTTTGATATTATATCAAAATATATGTCCAAATTCAGACAAGGATAAGACCAGGAGAGTAGGCTAGCTTGAGGACATTGAAAACTCCAGAGGCAGATTTATTCCACCTCAAGGTGTGGGTAAGACCTCTACCAGTCTCTTTCACACTGGGCAAGGAGAGCAATATCGCCTTCACCTCTCTTAGTCATTCAGACTTGGACCTATACAGGTATCACCTCAAATGGCAGAACCCAGAACAGGTGGGAGAGTCTCAGTGACATGCAGGTGGAGTGGTCCATCACAGCTACGTGTTAGTTAAATTCTGCAGTCAGAATGTTTCCACTGTGAGACCCAGAAATCACAAAGACCTCAGCTCAGAGGTATGCAATTGCAGATAACATTGACTTTGTTTGTAGCCAAAGGGACAAATGGAGGAACTACAGAGTAACAGAAATGCAGATTGGCAGAGAGCAAGCATATAAATTTGTTAGTTTTACCATAGTCTTATAAAAGGCTGGTATTTATTTAGTCCTAATTATTGGCTTTATTTTATTCATGCTGCATAAAGAATGTTCTGAACCTATGAAAACCTAATGCTCATGAATATTTTAGTATATTTTCATCGCTATCAAGAAGCATTTATTAAGTGCTTAACTACCTGTGGTTCTTTCCTCAGGTCTTGCATGTGAGGTGAGTCAAACTGATACAATTCAGCTGCTCAGCAAGAGAAGATTTTGAAATGAACAAACTCAAAGGACATTCAAGCAGCAGAATAAGTATGTACAGAAGCAAGGGCAAGTGATCTCAAGCACAAATGTAACTTGCATGCAATGAGGCAGGAAGGAACTAAATGATATAAAGTGCGAGAAGCACATTTTGCCTGGGAAAACAGAAGTTTTATGTTTGAGGCAGCTTTTGCTTAGGGAGTTCAACCATTTTGTTTCTTGGGAGGAATTTTCTATTTTTTAAAGGGTTATCAAAAAAAGTTATAGGAAAAAAGAATCTGTTTGTTCTTGGAGGACAGTGTTTCAGGGGGCAATTATCATAGAAATTATTCTCCCCAGTCAAACCTTGAAGCTGTCCTCCATCCTTTCTTATAGTGCTGGACCACCTTCTCAAAGCACCCTGAGATCCAGGTCAAATCAGAGATGGTAGCAGGGCTGTCTGTGGCCATAATAGATAGTGTAGCTCATGGGGCAAGAGAACCCAGAGAAAAAAGTGACCAGAGAGAAGTTCATCACCTGAATTGACATAGAGGTAATGATAGGAGTCCTAGAATGGGAGGCAAACTGAGACTGGTCTCCACTAGTCAGGTAGCTAATGAAAAATATAGCCTTGAGATACAAAAACAAAGAAGTAACTGGTGAGACCCAAAGTCACAATGAGTACAGGGAAAATGAGTCCAGTGCAAGTTAACACAAGGCAACTGTAAGAACGAGCACATGGAACAAGCCATCAACAAAAGACAGTCTACAGCACAAATATTTGAGAATTTTGACCAAAATATGGAAGTAATTTCTTTAAAAGCATTGAGAAAAAAGCAAACCAAGAGAAAAAATAAGCAAATAATATGAGAAGGCATTTCACAGAATAGGAAATCTTTTTTTTTTATCATCAAAAGAGGAAATTAAGAAGTCTTAAAAATACGAAGCATTAACAAAGATGTGGAGCACTTTTAAAGCTTATACATAGCTGGTATGAGTGTAAATTGTTATACCCACTTTGAAAGCAATTTGGCATTATATTTTAAAGTTATATAGATGTGTACCCTTTGACTCAGTAACTTCATTCCTAGGTACTTAACCTAGAAAATTGCTCACATGACTCAAATGGATATTTTTTAAAATGTTCTAGAAGTATTGGGCTTTATAGCAAAAATTGTGAGGGAAACATTGCCAAGAGAAGGAGAAAATAAGACAGTAGAATATTCATGTAATGGAATATTACACAGGAGCAAAATTATCAATGAATGATAGTTACATGCAACAACCTAGAAAAATCTTGGAAACATAATATTGAGTGAAATAAAGCAAGTTGCTTAAGGTTCCATACTTTATGACACTATTTTTTAAAAGCTCAAAACCCAAAAATGCATATACATGTTATAAAACAATTTTTGAGAAAGCATGAGATCGTCCTGAAGTATTTAATTTAGTGGAGAGGCCACCATAGACTTCAGAAAGTTTTAGGACTGAGTTTAAAACTTAATATAGCATGTAGTGCCTTTGTTTTTGTGAACAAGTCTTGACCCCGTTCTGAGCATATTTGCTCATAATATAACACAACTGCTATGGTTTGAATATGTCTACTAAAAAGCATATGCTGAAATTTAATTGTCACTATAACAGTATTAAGAGGTGGAACTTTTAAGAGGTAACTAGGCCATGAGGATTCCGTCCTCATGGGTTCCTTATAAAAGGATGAGGTTGGCCTTCTATTGTGTTTCTCCCTCTCACCTTCTGCTGCCCTTCTGCCTTCTGCAATAGGGTGATATAGCAAGAAGGCCCTTGCAAGATGCCAGCCCTTGAACTTAGACTTACCAGCCTCCAGAACCATAAGCTAATAAATGTTTATTTATTATAAATTACCCAGTTGTGGGAATTCTGATAGAGTGGCACAAAATGAACTAAGACAAAGTGTGTTCCTGGAGAAGTGGGGTGTTTTATAACAAATACCTGAAAATGTGAAAGTAACTTTGGAACTAGGTAATGGGCAGAGACTGAAATCATTTGGAGGAGTAAGCTAGAACAAGTCTATATCTCCATGAATGGAGCATTGAGGGTGGTGGTTCTGGTGAGGGTGCAGAAAAAGAGAAGAGCTGTAGGGAATGTCTGACACTTCTTAGAGAGTGCTTAGGAGGTCATGATCAAAATGTTGGTAGAAATACAGATAGTGAAGGCCATTCTGATGAGTTCTCAGATGGAAATGAGAAACAAGGTATTGAAAACCAGAGTGAAGGCCCTCTTTGTTATGAAGTGGCATACAACTTGGCTAATCTGCATCCATGCCCAAAGGGATTTCTGGAAGGCAGAATTTAAGAATGATTAACTAGGAAGAAGTTGATGAACTACCTGGTGGAAGAAATTTCTGAACATCGAAGGAACTGCTTAGCTTCTTTCCACTTTATACAACAAAGTAAAAGAAAAGAAAAATGATTTAAATGTGGAATTTACATTGAAAAGGGAAGTAGAATGTAAAAGACTAGAACATCATCAGCCCAATCATGTAAATAATAAAATATCCTGTTTGGGAGAGAATACCAAAGGTTTGGTCAAGCAACCAGTTGATAAGAGTAGTATGAGTACCGTATATTCTCACTGATAAGTGGACCTTGAACAATTATCGTAATACTATAAGGAAGGGATTGGCAGTAGTGGGAAACTGCCAGGGAAGTAGAATAGGATTGGCAGTTGAGGGAAACTGCCAGGGAGGGGGAGGGGCACACCTCATCAACAACGGTACCTGCAAAATGAACATTTGTATACCTAACCCTGAATTGTACCCCACATCTTTAAAATAAAAAATTTCAAAAATATATGTAAAGCTCATGGTTCCAAACTCTGCCAAGATGCTCTGCTGTGCCACAGCCAACTCCCAGGGCTGCTATGGAATATTTACAATTTCAAGAAAAACACAACAGTACTTAACCTCTGTCCAACAACCTGTGAACCACTGGCTTGAGGTAGTTTACCATCTCAACAGATTATACTAAATTCCTTTAGCATAAAAAATGATGTCATATTTTTATGAAGCTGAATTTTTAGATGTTTGATTTTTTTTAAAAAAAAGTAAATATTGCAGGAAAATCAATGAGGATAAGAAATAAGTATGGTGGTGTCAAAATCTGATTCTAAAGTTTGAGAAGTTATGCAGTTCTTTGTTGGTACACACACCCTGTTAGTAATTGTTATTTAAGAGTAAAATAAAAAATATTATTCTCCTTTCAAAAAAAAAGAGTAATATGCACAGAAGGTAGCCAGATGCTGTTCATTAAGACAATGAGAGAAGAACCCCAAAGACATTTTGGAGATGTTAGAGTCTTCCCCTCTTTGTCGAAGGCCCAGAGCTCTGGGAGGGCAGAATGGCTTCAGGGGAAGGACGAGCCATCCTCCACAGGCTTCCTGCCTAGGGCTGCCTTAAGACTCCTCTTCCAGCACTCTGATGCAGCACTCCTCGGCTGTCCCAGCTGTGTCTCAGGTGGTCCAGGGTATACCTCAGGTTAATCCTCTGGGGAACACAAGGAGTAATCCTCGGCATCCATGTGGCACTAAGTCTTACTGTTGTGCAGCATGCAAGAGCTGTAGGTGACTGGAAATGATGGCACAGACAGCCTGGGGTCCCAGGAAGAAATCTGCCACAGGAGTGGAGCCACTGCAGAAGCTCCACTAGGGCAATGTCTGGTGAAGCCATGAGAGTAGGGTCACTCCAGAACTGTAGAGCTACCAGCACACAACATCAGCCTGGGAAAGCTTCAGGCATGAGACTCCAACCTGGGAGAGCTGCTCATGGGCTGAGCCCAGCAAGATCATAGGAGTGGGGTTTCCTGGGAACTTGGGGATCCAACACCAATCCCAGGGTGTACAGAAGGTAGCACAGGTCAGACATTATTCTGGAGTCTCAAGAGTTAATATTGTTTCCACTTAGAACCAGTTACTCCTCACTTCTTGCCTAGTTCTCCCTTTTGGAATGAGAATGTCAATCCTATGCCTATTCCACCATAGTATTTTGGAAGCACAT
Organism: Tarsius wallacei; assembly: GCA_963574415.1. NCBI lineage: Eukaryota > Metazoa > Chordata > Mammalia > Primates > Tarsiidae > Tarsius > Tarsius wallacei. Next base: position 15,567 of record CAUYQG010132470.1, read on the forward strand.
AATATATTTGATAGCACAGGTTTAAAGCTGAGGGGTTATTTGCCTCAAGATGAATGACTTCAGTGTCATCCACTGATTTAGATGAGACTTTGGACTTTTTGAGTTGATGAAGGAAAGAGATTTTGGAGGCTGTTGGGATAGAATGATTATATTTTGTATGTGAGAAGAACATAAGTTTTGGGGACCAAGGTGAACTGCTAATGGTTTGAATGTATCCCCCCAAAAAGCACATGTTGAATTTTAGTTGCCACTGTAACAGTATTCAAGAAATGATGATGCCATGAAGGCCCTGCCCTCATGAGTGGATTAGTGTCATTATCTTGGGAGTGGATTCATTATTGCAGGAGTGGGTTCTTTATAAAAGACAAATTCAGTCCTCTTTGCCTCTCTCTCCCACTTCTCTTGCCCTTCTGCCTTCCATAGGATAGCACAATAAGAAGGCCCTTGCAAGATGCCAGCCTCTTGATCTTGGACTTCCCTGCCTCCAGAACAATGAGACAATGAATTTTTGCCCATTATAAATAACCTAATCTCAAATATTTTGTTATAGCAGCACAGAATGGACGACAATAAGGTTCTATGCCATATAACATATCTTAACAACATAACACAGATCATTGTTAACCTTGTTTGGTCATTAAACTTATTGTTTAAAAAACATTTATTTTGGAGTTGTTATCATGCCACAGAAAATGATTAATTTGGTAATGACATCTAATGAGAGGATGAAGAGTAGGAACAGGACAGACATCTTGCTCCTGAACAGTGTGACTGAGTTTGTCGACCAATCTTTTTGTGGAGTGGTGCTTGCTATCAAGTTGAACCATACCTGGATATACATAATGTAATGATAGATGTGAATGAGTTTACTGGGTGGAAAACTCCCAGATATTTTTCCTGTAGTATTATCTTAGTTCTCAGTCTTTTGTTTACAGGCCCCAAGGTAAAGAACTTCACTCAAGGTCAAAGTAGAGGCACTAACTCGGACCAAAAGACCAACCGCTCACAACTTTGTTACCAAGGCCTGGAGAACTTTCCTGAGTCTGCCAGTACTGGAGCTTCACAGACAGTCTCCAAATGGGAAATATTTCTGATTTATGTATTGCCAGGTAATTCATAATTATACAAGCAAAGAAGAAAGTTCAATGTAATATAATGTATTGATTTTTTTGTCTATTTTGTAAGAGCTTGATGTTAATATATAGGAAAGAAATTCTCAATATTCCCCAAACATTTTTGTTCCAATAAATGGTTCTTAATATTTTGAAATCACCTGGTTGTTCCTGTAGGTCTTAAAGTATTTGAAACACATTTTTATCATGAATCATGATTTAGGATCATGATAGACAGTTTTGTGAGCATACTAACCTCTCTATAAATATTACCAGCTCATTCAAACTAAGTGGAGAAAGTGATAGATTTGTGGTTTTTTTCCATAAAGACCTAGAAACTTCCAGGTTTTATTTTTGTCTAATTATAGGTTTTGACTTTTTCAAGGTACCTAATCAAATCTTGGTCCCTAAGCAAATCTAATAAAGCAATGTTTTAAAGGCCAAAGAAAAACAGACAGATTATTTAAAGCACCATGGAGTTAATGGGTACAAATCCATGTATCTTAGCAGGCCAGGGGCGTTTTCTACCAGGTGAGGGCCTAAGGCAATGATGCAATACAGACATAATAAAAGTCCCATGTAGAAAGGATTTTAAAATCAGCTAGTCTAGTGAAAACATATTGACAACAAAATTCAGGTAAAGAAACCAAAGGAAAAAATGAATGAAAGAAACGTAACAACCTTGCAATGACAAAAGAATTATTGTTGGCATTATGTCAAGAATAAAGTAGCCCCGAGACCCTAAGAAGATGATCTTCCTAAATTGCAGCATGGATGACTGCATGACAGAAAAGCATGCATTTAGGGCCATGCTACGAAAAGACGCTGTCTTAGGACACCAGACTTGAAGGTGGTGGTACACACTGGTTATGAATTACGGTTATGGCCTGGGTGTAATCAAGAAAACAGGGGCACACCTCATCAACAAGGGCACCTGCACAATGAATATTTGTATACCTAACCCTTAACTCTGTACCCCACAATTTTAAAATAAATAAAAACAATAAATAAAAAAATAAAAATACATGAAATAAATACAATAAAAAAAGAATGCTCAGCGTAACAAGATATGCTTTCCTTATTACTTACCCTCCTCAAAATTAGTAGTACTGGCTGGGTGCGGTGGTTCACACTTGTAACCTCAGCACTTTGGGAGACAGAGGCAGTAGCACTGCTTGAGCCCAGGAGTTCAAGGTCAGTCTGGGAAAAATAGTGGGACCCCATCTCTACAAAAAAACAAAACATAAGCCGGCATGGTGGTGCATACCTGTAGTTCCATCTATTTGGAAGGTTGAGGTGAAAGGATCGCCTGAGCCCAAGAGGTCAAGGCTGTAGTGAGCTGTGATTGCATCGCTGCACTCCTGCCTGGGCAACAGACTAAGTCTCTGACTCAAAAAAAAAAAAAAAAAAAAATTAGGAGTACTTGACCACCTTTAAGCAGTTGCTTTTAGGTCTTCTATTTTACAGAAGTACAGAAGTAATATCTATTTTATTACTACTTCTCTTCTTCTTAGTGTCTTTTACCCCCTTTAGTTTGGCTAAATCTTACTTTCTTTGTCTTTAACATAATTAAAATCAGCTACCAAAAGTCACATCACTCTGTGCCCATCACCCAGATTCTCTAGTGGTGGCCAATTTCTTGTCACTTTCTTCTCTGGTTTCTGATACTAAGCATCTGGTCAAGAATGACATCTCCCAGGGCTTGTCAGCACTACTGACACTTTCCTGACAGGCACCTTTGAAAACGAGCCAACAAGTTTTGTTTTACGCTGTCATATATCCAGCATTTTCTCTCAAAGACACAAACCTGAAGTTTATCTTATGTTATTAGCCATGGTAGATATCAGTGACAATCTTTTATTCTAACAATTAGCTCTGCTAGCCTTTGGACAGAATGACTTTCTTTTAGACAATCTTGTGGGCAATCTTTTGGGTGATTAATGAGCAAACAAAGTTCTCCAGAGCTATCTTAAAACAAATCCTCAAAACTTTTTTGGGAAGAAAAGACACTAGGATGAGCTTTCTTTCCTCAACTGAGGTAAAGAGAATGAAGCTACGTATTTCTAACACCAATCCTCTAAATCATCTCTTGTTTTACATAATTCATAGACTTGCTCTTTAGCATCGAATTTGTGGCCATGTACAAAGGTCACAGCTAGAAGAATACAAAATGTGTGAATCTGAGGACGGAAGTTCTTTTTTCCCCATTACTTATTTATCAAACAGGTTGATGTCAGATAGAAAGCCTGGGTATTGTTTCGCCTTTCTTCTTCCTGTGCAAATAATCATCTCTGTGTCCTACCTTGTTAACCTTTTCTGTTTATTTCTATTTCCCCGCAACACCTTATTATAGTTGCCAGCTAATCACAAACATATTAAAAGATTTCTTTTTAATCTAGCAGTCTTCATTGCTTTGTGATATCAACGTGAACAGTTGTGCCCCCGCTAGGAGAGTGTCCAATTACACTCACGGCAGGGAAAACCAAGAGACCAGCAGTTGACTATGCTTTTGTCTAAGGTATCAAATGTGAAAGCAAATTAGGTATCTAAAAATAAAAACTAAAATTAAGACTATTAAAATGGAGCTTTGACTTTTCTCATCACAGATTCATTTATTCCTAATGACACAGACTGACTGGATAGGCAATTGTTAGAGTCTCTCTTGAAATAGATTTTTTAAATGGCTGATCTGTTCTTCCTTTCAGGACAGGTAAATGGGGTGCCAAGACAACAAAGAAATAAGAGCCTTTTTCAGCAGTTACATATTAATTTGTTTGCACTATTGGCTTACAAATAGAAGGCCAGAGAGAGGTGAGCTAGCCAGTGTTACTCGGGTATGTTAGCATATAAATTCAGTCAATCATGTGGGATACCTCAAAACAACACAAAAATTGTCTTTCCAGAAACAACCCATTTTGCTTTGAACAGAAAAAAAAAACGACTTCAGTAAATACGATTTATAGAACCCTTCTCTCCTTAAATGTTGTGCATGTTTCCTTGGGCTGTTTACAGACACTCCTCCAAGCTGCAGACATACAATGTATTAATATCTCCTACCAGATGAATACTTCCTACCTTTCCCTTCCTCCAACCACACCTGTTCCTTTCTACCTTCACACTCTGGGCTGGAAGAGTTCCACCGATTGGACAGGAACTTAGCTCTTAAGGATAATAGCGCCACCTGAAGGCTGTCACAGAAAAGTATCTTATCCATTGTCTTCCCCACTATCTTCTTTCCTCCAAAGGTTATTTCTGTTCAAATTTTCTAGCTTATTTTCCAAGCCATTCCTTATTCATAGCTGTTGTCCCTCCCATCCCTAACTCAGAACCAGGGATATAGTTTAACAATTACAGTAACACAATTATAGCCACGGAATATTGATTTTTCTTGGATAAAGTCTAAGTTGTATAAATTGTTTCTTTTTTGGGTAATAATAATCAGACTTTACACTCCTCATAAAGTGCTAGGAATTCATGCACTTTACATATTTTAATTTATCTCAGTTAAATGGGACTCATTAAATGAGCAATGTATATCCTTCATGTAATCCTCCCCTAAAATTTTATATATGAGGGTTGATATTCTATTTGAATGTATCACAAACTTTTGGGAGACACCAAGGATAGGTAAGACAATTTATGAAAGAGAAGTAAATTATACTATGATTCACCCACAAACACACACACACATACATACAGAGAAATGGCTATTGTAGTGACATAATTTGAAAACCAACTTTTAGTCATACAAAAAAAAAAGTTATTAGACTGCTTCTTCACACAAGTGAGTCCGTTTTATTAATTTGTCCTTTCTTTCCCTCAGATCCAGCACCATAGGAATTCACATCTCTGTTGACAAGTGTTTATACATAAGTCACAAATGCAACATATATGTGGAATCAGAACCCTATACTGTCAAGAGCGCTAGTCCCATGACAGCAATTACATACAACAAGAGAAGCACTTTCTGCATGTACCCTCCCATACACCAGACATCTGGGGCCAGTTCTTTCCCATTCACATAGAAACATTATTCTTGGCCCACGAAATGTTTCCACATTGACCTAAAAGCTCCTATAAAAATCTTACGCAAGTAAAATCAGATAAGAACCCATCAAACTCTTCCACTATATCATTATTTTTTGAAAGAAATATTTATATACATTTTATTTATAAAATACTGTTCTGAGAGTTATGATTCTATAAAGATTCCTTTTGGAAAAAATGTAATCTCCTGAGAAATAGCAGCTTTCTATGCTAAAATAAGAGAGAATTCAAAATTATTTCTGAAGAGAGATAAAAGTCTCAGGTTTCTTGCCTTAAGTAGCAGATTTGTTTGAAGGTGGATCAAACCAACCCTGTAGGTCACTCACTGTTTTTGTCGTTGTTGTTGTTGGGATATGAGGGGAAAATTGGTATACGGGGGTGTCAGGAACACTTTTTGGTACAGAGAGTTTTTAAATTATTATTGACTGCTACTGAAAGCTATGAAAGCCAAAACTATTCCTTAACAGAAAGTATTCTCAAGATGACCCATACCTGTCTTCTGTAGAAATAGGAGGAAAAGGAAAGGCTTGTGTCAAGATATGTGCCCTTGGTTTCACCAGCAACAAAAAACATTGAATTGGAGGAAGTGAAGGAGTTTGAGTGGAGGAGTATAAAGTTCTCTTTTTACACAAAAGCTGACACTTAGGAGAATTATACTGTGCTTCCTCCCTGCCCAGTGTTCTGTTTGGAAAGGCCACTAGAAGTTTAATACATATTCTGTTTTGTTCTTGAGACTTTATCCCTCTCTTTATATGAATTATCAGTTTATTTAGATTTCTCCTTTTGGTTCTTTTTTTTTTTCTCTAAAATCTATTCCCTGTAAAAACACAGTTGGACCTGGTTGACTGTTCATTGGAGGCCTCCAGCTTTAGCTCCTGCCAACTCTTTATAACCTCTGGCATCTTCTTAAGAAGGTTCTAGAACATCAGCTCTCTTTTAACATGATTAAATTTTTAAAGAAATATATTTTTCTTCCAATTAATTAAAATCATACAGCAAAATTGTTTTCCCTTCACTCTCTCTATAGAAGTCATTTGACTGAATAAAACTGCTCTAAACAAGAAAGAGATTGATGCAGTTTTCAGTATTTGCTACCCATTGCCATCACTTCCCAAGAAAACACACAAATATTAGGACTGGGTTCATGTTTTTACACTATTTTAAATGGTATTTTAAATTTCATTTTCTAATTGCTCATTAACTGTTCTGTAGAAACATGTTAACATTTGCATTTTTGGCTTTGTATCTTGCAACCTTGTTAAATTCTTTCACTAGTTATTTTGATTATTTCTTGGGATTTTCTTCCCACAAATCAGATTGAGAACAAAAAGAGTTTAGCATTTTCCTTTTTGATATATATGCCTTTTATTTCTTTTTTCTGCTTCATTGCACTGGTTAGAATCCAGTTAGATACTGAATATCCTGTAACTGGTAAAAATGTACATTGTTGTGTTATTTCTAATCTTGGGGAAAGCCTTCAATATGTTACCATTATGTCAATGTCAGGCTTTTCATATGTTTTTATTAGATTGAGGAAGTCAGCTTCTATTCTAGTTTGCTGAGATTTTTTTTGGTGGCTGTTGCTTTTTAAATCAAGGAGTTATTAAGTATTATCAAATGCTTCTTTGCCATCTGAAATAATATTAAAATTTTTCTTTTTATTTTGTTAATGTGGTGAATTATATTAATTGATTTTTGAATGCTAAATCAATCTTGCTTTTCTGGAATAAATACCAATTGATTACAATTTTTAGAATATAACTGTATTTGATTTAGTCATATTTTGTTAAGAACTTTCGTTTTCATGTTTTTGATTAATGTTTCTTCTCTTATCTTGTAATATGTTTAACTAGCATTGTTATCAGGTTTATGTTTGTCTCCTCCTTCATTCTCTATTTTCTGTATGAGATTGTGTGATATTGTGATTATTTCTTCCTTAAATGTTTGGCCTTCTAATGGGAAGGTTTTTAATTATGAATTTAGCATTTTAACAAATATAAATCTGTTCAAAATTTCTTTCTTCTTGTGTCAGTTTTGGTAATTTGTGGCTCTCAAAATATTTACAGGTTTAGCTAAGTTATAAAGTTGTTCATATTCCCCTTAATATTCTTGTAATATGTTTAGGATCTATAGAAATATACCCTCTTTCGTTGTTAATATTATACTTTATTCTCTCTCTCTCTCTCTCTCTCTCTCTCTCTCTCTCTCTCTCTCTATATATATATATATATATATATATATATCTCCTTTCTTCCTCTTTCTCTTCTTCTTTCTCTTTTTCTCAGTCCTGATATGGGCTTATTATTTTTTAAAATTTTTTTTCCAAGAAATAGCTTTTGCTTTTGTTGTTGGTTTTTCTATTATTTAATCATTTTTCATTTCATTGATTTTTGTTCTTTTCTTAATAATGTTCTTCTGCTTACTTTGATTTTAATGTATACTTCTTTTTCTAATTTATGAAGTTGATAACTTAGATCACCGACTTTAAGCTTTTGTTCTTTTGGAGTCTAAACCTTTAAAGTTATCAAGGTCCAACTAATGATTGCTTGATCTGCATCCCACAAATTTTAATATGCTGTATTTTCACTATAAATTTTCACTACAATTTAGTCCATGATGTATTCTAAATTCTGTTGGGATTTATTCTTAAGCCTATGGGTTATTTCAGAAAAATGTGTTTCACAATTCCCAAATATCTAAGATTTTCCTGGCATGATTTTATTATTGATTTCTAATTTAATTCTGATCTGATAAGAAAACATACTTAGAAACATGGAGATCCTTTGGTAACACCATTTAGTTTAACTTTGTGAATGCTCCATTTGTACTTGGAAAGAATGTGCATTTTGCAGTTGTTGAGTGTCATGTTTTAAATATGTGTTATGTTTTTTGATTTATAATGCTGTTGAAGTCTTTCACATCATTTCTAAATTTTGTTTATTTCCTCTATCATCATCTGAAAGAGGAGGACTAAGTTCTTCAACTATAATTGTTGGTTTGCCCATTCCTACCTTTCTTTTTTTAAAATAATTTATTTATTATAAGCCGGGCTCGGTGGCTCAGCCTGTAATCCTGCGCCTTTGGGAGGCTGAGGTGAGTGGATTGCCTGAGCCCGCGGGTTCGAGACCCGCCTGGGCAAGCGAGACCTCATCTCTACAATAAATCAAAAAATTAGCCGGGCG